>CM022666.1:13828105-13880605 GCA_012295275.1 Chrysomallon squamiferum
TCTTTCTGTCTCTCTACTTTTCTTTTACTTTCTGTGTCTGTCTCTTTCTCTCTGTTTCTCTGTCTCTCTTATTCGATGTCTGAATGTCTGTCTATCTATCTGTCATTCTTTGTTTTTACATGACTCTCTCACTCTCTCTCTCTCTCTCTCTCTCTCTCTCTCTCTCTCTCTCTCTCTCTCTCTCTCTCTCTCTCTCTCTCTCTCTCTCTCTCTCTCTCTCTCTCCCCCCCCCTCTCTCTCATTCCTTTCAAATCAAACCATGACAGATGTTTTCAGTTTCTCGGACCATAAATCACTAAACTGAATTTAAATTGTCGGGCACTACATCCTCGTGGCGTATAATTATATTCTCACGCGGCGTAATAAGACCATTAAAATCTCGCCCGTTCGTTTGTCAGCGGCTTCCGAACCCGAACTGTTACCTGGGTTCTAGATTTATTACTCTGAACGGACAGCCACGTTAGATAAACGCTGGCTGTGATTGGGTCACCAGGTAACATATTTAAGCGTTAATAACAGTTTTCCCAGTCCAGTTACATCTGCAGCGATAACACTAACAAATAAAGCTTTGCTGACTGCATGGACGTTTTGGCTGGTGGGACACAATAATGACCCACCACACTGCAGTTTGATGTGTAATTAAATACCAGCGTTTTGCCCGTAAATCGGAACAGCCTGATATCCCATGGGACCAGTTTATGGCATAACTTTCTGGCGAGGTTAAAGGTTACTACGTCCATAACGCGCATGCTTGAGTCATTTTTTATCCAGTGAAAGTGTGGGTAAAGATTAATCAGACACGGGGTATAAGTAGATTTGTTTTGAAGACAGACAATGTGAAATTACTGATTCATTGAAATGTGAAAATCAAATGGGATTTGTAAAACGTGTGTTTTTTTTTAGTACTGAATACTTCAAGAATACTTTGATTGTATATGTATACATACATACATACATACATACATACATACATACATACATATATATATATATATATATATATATATATATGATTGTATGCATATATTTAATTGCTATGTATCTGGATAATAATAATAACATGAAGTATACAGAAGTAGTTAAAAATATTAATAAATGAAATAGGGACTCTATTAACACTACAGAGATATGAACAAAACAATGATTGTGTCTGAGTATTTTTTTTAGCTGTAAACGCACGAGAAGGTGCAAATGTCTATGCGTTTACGATTTGTATAAATATTTAAGTCTGTACGTATATTCAAGATATAGTTAAATATTCTGTCAATACAGTTTGTTGATCGTGTTCCTAAAGATATACGTGATACAGGTAACACGTAATTTATTTCTGAAGATACAAATACGACGCTGAGTGCAGTGAGTCTATTATCGAGTGTATCCCGGAGGGTTATTACAAATCGTTTCGTGAGAACGAGCCTTAAACTGTGAGGTAATTGTTATTAAACGCTTTCAAGTGGATCTCGACTTGAAAGGTGCAGGTAACACGAACATAAAGAATATTTCAGGATTTTACATCACGTAACAGTTAGTGGAGTAGTGTTGAGACTGAAGTGCAAATATTAATCTTTTTTTTTATAATGATAGTTATACCATAGCATTCCTTATCATATCATAACAGGCTATACCATACGATATAGCATCATATCATAGCACGCTATTCAACGCTAAGTCAAGCTATGCCATACCAAATCATGCCATACTGTATCTTAAAATGTAATATCATATAAACTTATGCCATGCCATGCTATAACACACTGTGATGCCAAAGCACTCATGAAATACCTTGTCGTACCATTTGATACAATACTGTACCGTGCTACTATATACGATACGTACGATGTGATACCATACCATACCACACCATACCGTACCATACCATACCATACCATACCATACCATACCATACCATACCATACCATACCATACCATACCATTCAGTACTATACCATACCATTCAATACCATACCATACCATACCATACCACACCACATCATACCATTCAATACCATACCATACCATACCATTCAATACCATACCAGGTCATAGTATAATATACAGTGTCAACAATAACAACAGAAACAATAGCAAAACTAGTATAATTACACGTTAATCGTGTTATGATTATTTTTCTTTCTTTACGTGATCAGTTTAAAACCACAATTACCAACTACGTAGAATCTACTGAGAATTAATTTAACTATACCCTTCTGTTCTCAACCTTGAACTCTTTCGACTACCTATAAAATAATTAAAATAATATAATAATAACAACAACAGAAACCATAACAGTAATAATAATAATAATAATAATAATAATAATAATGATGATGATGATGATGATGATGATGATGATGATGATAATAATAGTAACAACAACAATACCAATAATAATAATAAATTAACAACAACAATAACAATTTAATAATAATAATAATAATAATATCAGTTTTAATAATAATAATAATAATAATCAATAATAATTTTAATAATAATTATAATTATAATAATAATGATTTTTTAAAAAAAAATTCGTAATATTTTTTCTTCCTTATACCACTGTCTTTTTTTTTTGTTTTTTTTTTTTTTTTTTTGTTAGACGTAATTGTTTGCTGACAAAGTGATTGTTCCTTCCCGCGGTTTTAAGATTTTCTTTATGTACCTTTTTTCTTTCTTCAATTTCTCTTTTTCTTTTTTTTCCCTTTTTTTCTGTCACGTGTATTGTTCTTTTGTGAACGCCATTGTTCTGCTTTCTCTCTACCTGTACGTACATTCTCTCTCTCTCTCTCTTTCCTATGGACGTATCTGTGTCACTAAGTATCAATACACAAGTTTAAAACTCTTACTTTAATTTTAACACCTACAGGAATTCAAAGCATAAATCATTGTAACAGCCCCACCAGCTATGAAGTCTGGGTACACGGGCTACTGGGCACCCGGGCACCCGGGGTAGAGAACAATGGGTGTCAGGCACCGAGCGAAAAGACTAATCTGATAACAGAAGCATTGTGTTAGCAAACATTTTTTAATATCAACTGTAACAAAGTACATCAGAACCCAAAATAACAAACACTCAAAAAAAAAAAAAAAAAAAAAAATAGTAAGTAAAAAATATCTGACCTACTTATGTCAACAGACACAATGGCTTCTGAAATTAGGAAGTTCGAAACGACCTATTTTCTTTTATTGTTCATTGAATTTAATATTTGTTCGTTCTGAAAATAAGGACGTCTAAAAGTACAGTAATTATTTATATCTTTAGAAGTAAATTGCTTTACTTGTTACTGCCATTAGATGGAAAGACTTCTGGGATAAGGTTGACTCAAATTGCGACCTGTTTTTGAAAAAAGATTTTTAGACACTGTTTAAGGCTGTGATCGTCCTAATTTTTCATTGGCCGCTGAAAATGTTTGTTGTCCAATTGGATGTCTTGAAAGAATGCGACTTTTTTAATTTATTCTTTTTTAAGACTTCCTGTTTTGTTCTGATAATAATAATAATAATAATAATAATAATAATAATAATAATAATAATAATAATAATAATGTAATACAGTTACTAAAATAGTAGAATAAATAGGTCTAAAGAGTTCTGGAAATTGAAAAAGTCTTTGGAACTGTTTTACTAACTTAAATAAGCTGAGAGTTTACAACGATTCAGATTGTTTGTTTTTTGTTTATTTATTTTTTTTTTTATTAATTTTTAGTGGTTTGTTTTTGTTCATTTAACTAAAACACATTTGTAAAGTTTGATATTATAGTGTTTCGTTGAAACAAAACAAACTGTAAATAGGAACATTTGTAAAATAATTTGAATGTAATAGTAATAATGGGAGTAGTAGTAGTAGTAGTATCAGCAGCAGCAGCAGTAGTAGTAGTAGTAATAGTAGTAATAGTAGTAGTAGTAACAGTTGTAGAGTAGTAGTAATAATAGTAGTAGTAGTGGTAGTACTAGTAGTAGTAATAATAATAGTAGTAGAATGATAATGGCAATATCAAACTAAAAAACAACAACAACAAATGAATGAATGAATATATGAATAAATAAACTAATAAACAAATAAATAAGTAAAGAATTAAATAACCATAAAAGAACAAATGAATAAATAAACAAACAAACAAACAAAAACAAAGAAACAAATAAATAAAATAAAATAAATGAATAAATAAATGAAAGTCTGATATTGTAATACATGCCTTGCTCTTTTCAAAAAAAAAAAAAAATAAAAAAAATTATGAAGAAAAGAACAACCTTGAGAAATGTGTTATTGAAAGCGACAATTATCTGACATTATCATTAGCTTATTCATGGAAATAATTCCCACGTACAGCAGTCGATATCTACCTTTCAATGTCCTTGTGCCAGCGTTTGTTTGTGTGTGTTTCTATATAACTGCAAACTAAGTCAGATTATCACAGAAATTCACTGTGTTAATCTTATATTCTTTCTTTCGTTCATAACATAAACATATACGTATAAAGAGAGACACAAAAACACACACACAGATCCATAATAATTTTGTGATGATAATAACACCGGCGACTGACTACTACTACTACTACTACTACTACTACTACTACTACTCCTACTACCACTAGTACTACTACTACAACTACTACTACTACTACTACTACCAGTGCTACTATTACCATTACTATTACTATTAATAATGCTGCTACCGCGGTTACTACTGCTACTGCTGCTACTACTACAACTACTACAACAACTACTACTACAACTATTACAACACAACAACAACAACAACTACTACTACTACTAGTAATAGTAATAGTAATAGTAGTAGTAGTAATCTTGGTAATAGTTGTAGTAGTTGTAGTCTTGGTAATAGTTGTAGTAGTTAAAGTAATGATATTGCTGCAGCAGTAGCAGTAACAGTTCTTGTTCTGATTGTCATTGTTCTCATTGTTGCTGTAGTGGAAGTGTTTGTAGTTGTTGTTATACTGGTATTAGTAATAGTGTCAGTAGTGTCGGCATTAGTAATAGTGAGATCGGAGATATTAGAAGCAATGTAGTAGTAGTGGTAATGTTGCAGTAATTGCAGTAGTAGTAGTAGCAGTAGTAGTAATAGTAGTAATGGTGCTGGTGGTAATAATAGAAGAAGTAGTAGTAGTAGTAGTAGCAGTAGTAGTAGTAATAATAACAGTAGTAGTAAAAGTGGTAACAGTTGTAAAAGTAATTACGTTTATGTCATGTTAAAACCTAATTATAATTTCTCTACAGGTATTTCGGAGTGTCACTGTCAAAATGACTGTTCAGCTGATTTTACCTGTACGACAGGTGAATGCACACCTGGATGGTCCGGCCCCACCTGTCAACGACGTAAGTTGTTTTTTTTTTTTTTTTTAAACTGTCTTTGTAATCGTACACTGACGTTAACCGATACAACCGATACAATAATTGAATCAGTTCTAGTTTTCAGGCTTGTAATTTCCTTTGTAACGAAACTCAGTTTGTCTTCAGAGTTGTAGAAAGTGCTACGTACTGTGTAATTCTGTGTGCTAATGTTGTATTTATCTTTTTACAAAACGTTTACCATAAATAAAAATAATTTCCATGTGTGTGTTTGTGTGTTTGTTGTATGTGACATATACAGAGACAGACAGACAGATAGATAGATAGAGAGATAGATTGACAGATACATAGATACATAGATGTAGATAGATAGATAGAGAGAGACATACAGACAGATAGATAGACAGGTAGATAGATAGATAGATAGATAGATAGATAGAGAGATAGATTGACAGATACATAGATACATAGATGTAGATAGATAGATAGAGAGACATACAGACAGATAGATAGACAGGTAGATAGATAGATAGATAGATAGATAGACACACACATATAGAAAGACAGTCAGGCACATATACATAGAAAGAAGAGATATACAAAGTGATATCTGTAGATTCACAAAGTATTATTAAGTGTGTTATTAACTAAACTGTTTCATACTTCTTCACACTCCACTGTACAGAAAACATCGCGAGAGGCAGACCCGCGTACCAGAGCAGTACGCTGGACGACACGACCATATGTCCAGCCAACAAGTGGTCAGTGTGTGGACTGAAGTCTGCGGACTTGGCCGTGGACGGCGACACGTGGAAGGACCACGCGTCCAACTACTGGAAGGGCAGCTGCTGCCACACCAACGTCTCCGACGACAGCAGCACGGCCTGGTGGCAGGTGAACCTCGGCGCGGTTCACAAAGTGTGGAAGATCGGGATCTACCGTCCAACGAACTGGCGGTCGTTTGAGAAGACGACGTCCACAGCGTGTAAGTGGATGATGTCGTGACGTTTTGGAGATGAGAATAGTTTATGTGATAATAGTATTAGCAGTAGTTTGTGTGATAGTGAAAAAAATTAATAGTTTCGTTACAGTAATAGCAATACTTCTGTGATAGTAAGAATAGTAGTTACGTGATAGTAATAGCAATAGTTTTGTGATAATATGAAGAAGTTATGGCAATAGGTTTGGGTCACAGAAATAAAAATAATTCTGTGCTAGTAATAATAATGATTATGTGATAGTAACAGCACTAGTTCTATGAAAGTAATGGCAATAGTTCTGTTACAGTATATAATAATTGTGTGATAGTAATATTAATAACACAGTGTTTGTGTTGCATTCTAATACAGACTTGCATTGCGTCATAATATAATATATGTCATCGCATCGTAATGCGATACATTTTATTGCATCATAAAGTAATATACTGCATTGCTTCGTGACGTGATATATAGCATTACGTCATAATGTAATCTATCTTAGTGCATCATAACAACATATATTATATTGCGTCATAATTAACTGTACTGTATTGCATCATAATATAATTTATTGTACTGCATTATATTGAATTTTATCGTATAACATTGTAATGCCATATATTTGTATTGCGTCACAATGTACAATATTGCATTGCGTCATAATATAATATAATATAATCTAAAGTACCATATTGCAGTATGTTGTGTTGTAATGTAAAACGTTATAAAGAGATGTCTTCATGATATAAATTAGTTAAGTCTGTAATGTATATATTCACAGTTGATTATCGAATGCGAGGCTTTCGTGTGTTGATCGACGGCCAGTCTTGCTACAACCACTCTGTTGGCTTCAGGACGCCGCCGTACCACCTCATCACATGCAAGGAACCGCTGTATGGGTCAAACGTGTCGATAGTGCTGCCACCTGGGAGTCAGGGCGTCAAGGGAGAGTACCTCATCAGTCTGTGCGAGGTGGAGGTTTATGGTGCGTCCGCTGTTTAAATATTTATAAATATTAATGCTGTTGTTGTTGTTGTTGTTGTCTTCGTCATCTTCAGTATTAATATTATTGTTGTTGTTGTTGTTGTTGTTTTGGTTGTTGTTGTTATTATTATTATTTTTCTTATTATTATTATTATTATTATTCTTCTTATTATTATTATTTTATTATAATTATTATTATTATTATTATTATTTTATTATTATTATTATTATTATTTTTTTTATTATCATTATTATTGTTGTTGTATTTCTTTTGTTGTTGATATTATTTATTATTATTATTATTATTATTATTACTATTATTATTATTATTATTATTATTATTATTATTATTATTACTATTATTATTATTATTACTATTATTTATTATTATTATTATTATTATTATTATTATTATTATTATTATTATTATTATTATTATTATTACTATTATTATTACTATTATTACTATTATTATTACTATTACTTATTATTATTATTATTATTACTATTATTATTACTATTACTATTATTATTATTATTACTATTACTGTTATTACTATTACTGCAGAGTGCAGTGATTTCTGGTTTGGAGAAAACTGTAGTAAAACGTGTAGGTGCAGAGATCAGACGGAAGTGTGTGACAAAGTGTCCGGCGCATGCTCAAAGAGCGGCTGCAAAGGAGACTGGACAGGTGCTGGATGTCAAGGTAAACTTTTAAAATAAAAATATATATTCTTTTCTTATTTATTTATTTATTTATTCTTTATTTAAAAAATGATGTAGTCATCAGTGTTTTATTCAGAGCGATTTTTTTCTTTCTTTCTGCAACTGCTGCATTCCTAGTTTGCTTCTAAATACGTGTTTTCTCGTACGTATTGCGTTGCAGTATATAGACAGACAGACAAATAGGTAGACAGACAAACAGACAGACAGACAGACAGACAGCTGTAGAGAGAAACAGATTCGTATAAACATACATAGATTGACAGATTGATAAGCATATGGATATGTAGATGAGTAGATGGATAGACAGACAGATCAATAGATAGATAGATAAAGTGACAGACTGACAGAGAGACAGACAGATAGACAGATAGACATTTATTATCATTATATAGCTCTGCTCCAATCATATATTTAGCTCTCTACACTATTATTACAGCTGATTTTATTTCTATCATCTTCCGATTCACAAAAGCAAAGCAGTCTTTATTTTGACGATGAGAGTGACAAACACCTATACAAATGAACTAGTCTCTCTCTTTGTAGAATCATGAACAACGTTTTACAATATCTTCAATACAACCAATGCCGCCATTAGGCACAGGCACACTTGGGGGTGGAGCTGCATTGTAACCCGTCGGTCTAAGAGCCCATCGTTTTTGTTAAGGCCCCAGTCTGTTTCTTTGTCCCACAGCCTCAGTGCTGTTAATGTGGTCCTGTTAATAGAGTTAACGGGGTCAAGGTTAACAGAGAATATTTTATGTTGTAGAGTGTACAGGGGTGGTGAAAGGAGACGACTGCGTCACTAGGTGTGGTCACTGTAAAGACGGGGACAGCTGCACTGCTGACGGGGCGTGTCCACATGGATGTGGGGACGGATGGACAGGAACTACTTGTTCAGGATGATGATGTGTGTGCACGTCGTGAATGACGAGATGGAACTGACGTTGTTGTTGTAGATGTTTATTATTATTATTATCGTTATCATTATTATTATATTATTATTATTATTATTATTATTATTATTATTATTATTATTATTATTGTTATATTGTTATTATTATTATACTGTTATTTATTTATTTGTTTATTATTTTCACTTATAATATTATTATTACCATTATCATCATGATTATCATCAACATTATCATCTTCAATATTATTATTGTTACTGATATATATTTGTTGACGAATTCGTAATTAACTATTTGGTAATAATTACTAAAGAATAAATGCTTTTCGTAATGTTTTATTTATTTATTTCTAGATATAATAATTACATAATTAACGTTAATTAAAGGAAATATTTAAAGGTGTATGACTGTTTGAAACTCTCGGTTTTAATACTCAGACAGTCATCAGAAAGTTTTTGTTAGACGAACATTTTCATGTGGTTTAGTGTAAAAAAGACTTGAGCAAACAAAGTTAAGATTTTCTCGCTATTTTGAATTAGTAATTTATTAGGTACTTCTAGATCATATAAAGTATATATATATTCACATACATACTTTATATAATAATAATAATAATAGTAATAATAATAATAATAATAATAATAATAATAATATATATATAATAATAATAATAATGTGTAATAATGTGTGTGTGTGTGTGTGTGTGTGTGTGTGTGTGTGTGTGTGTGTGTGTGTGTGTGTGTGTGTGTGTGTGAGTGTGAGTGTGTATATCCCTGGCTAGACAAACCAAGTAGAATACGAAATTTAATTAACATAATTTATGATGTATCAAAAGTGACCAATCATTAATCAGACTGGTGTTTTTGTTTTTGTTTTTTTAACCAATCAGAATGCTTGAATCGGAGATTTGGCGCCGCCTGTAACAAGTTTTGTAACTGTCGTGATGCGCTCGAGGTCTGCGACAAAAGCACTGGGCGTTGCCATGGCAGCGGATGTGCAGCCGGGTGGACAGGCACGGACTGCTTGTCACGTGAGATTTAAATTTGTAAAATTTTTATATTGATTACTTTTATTTCGTGATTTTCGTCTTGTGGGTATATTTTATGTTGAAAATACTTACCAACATCGATAATGTTATTTTAGGCGAAGATTTAGTATTTTAATAGCTTCAGTTTGAACTTGCTCATTGAAACACACACACACACAGATATATATATGTGTATATCATAAATGCACTCGAACGAATACATACATACGTAAACAGATACACGCAAGAATTCACTTTGACATGCATACACTTATAAAACACACGCACACATAAATACACACATATTTAAATACTGGCACGAAAGATAGCAAGATCTTTAAACATGGCGTGCTATAAAATAAACTTCACGTCATTCCCAATTTACACACGGTTTGACATTCATTACTCTTTACGTAAATTATATTATTAGTAAATAATACACGAGATGGAAAAAAAAGTACATTTACTTTATGACACCATATAATTATAGCGAGTAATTAAAAAAAACTGTGTTTATGTTTTGTTCTTTCTTTGCAGACTGTCCTAACGGGACTTACGGGTTCCAGTGTAAAGGTGTCTGTGGCCGCTGTGCTGGTGCGGGAGTTTGCCATCGAGTTTCTGGGGTTTGTCCTTCCGGCTGCCAGCCCGGATGGTCCGGTGACACGTGTCAAGGTCAGTATTTTAATTTTTATTATATCAGTTTAAATTCAGTTTAATGTCTTTGATAGTGAAATTTCTCGTGAAGCGGTTGTTTGCGGGATCAAATCATATTCAGCGCGCCCCATTGGTTAATGCCCGATCAAATGCTTTGGGAAAGTTTTTTTCAAAGTTCGTCTATTTTGTTTACTGTTTATGAGAAAGCACATATGAGATAAAACATTCTTGCTATTGACAGCTAAAAGTAGGCCAAGCTCTTGCGTCGTCGCGTTTCTTATCTAACATTATCTTACAAATTTACATTGTTTGCATTTAATGTGATTATTCAGTTCATATTCTTCTTTTATTAACTTTGTACGTTATTCATTATGTTTTATTACACACACACGCATTCACACACACACACACACATACATACATACACATATTCATACCCGTAGAACTTTATTATATTTAAAGACTTAATATTTAATGACAAAATAAATGTTTTGTTGTGATATACATTAGTTTAAAATCTCATGTCAGTTCATATATTCGATTAACATATGATTTATTTAATGTTCTGATATTTTCTTAATTCCCGTTTTCACTTCAGCAAGTTCAATTAAAGCCATTTATTAAAAAAGATGTTGTTGTTAATTTCAGTGTGTAAGGATTTCCGGTTCGGACGTGACTGTAGTAAAACGTGTCGGTGTAAGAATACACAGGAAGTGTGTAACAAGGTCAATGGTTTCTGCTCTAGCGGATGTAAAGACGGCTACACCGGAAATGACTGTCAAACAGGTCTCGTTTTAGATATTTTGAAGTGAAACAGAACAAAGAAGTGTTTTTGTATAAATTACAAAATTTCGGATATTCGTATTGAATTTTAAGTTATAATTTTATTATTCTGTGTATAAAGTAAAACTTTAATAAAATACTGGACTGGACTCATAACTTTTTCTCTGAATGTTTTTATACTCAACTCCATGTCTTTCTCTATGTCTGTCTGTCCGTCTGCCTGTCTGATTACGTGTCAACATCAATCTTCTGAATTATAACCGTTTCTAGGTGCAAAAAATAAAACCTTGTCTAAATCGACTGGTCCATTTTCACTTACTCCTTTTAAATGTGTTTTTTAAAGTCGTATGATGTATACTAGCCTTTAGCTCTGTAGATATGTAAACTATAGTTACATGTTACAGAGTGCAGAGATGGCAGTTTCGGACCGAGGTGCGGTCAGTCTTGTGGTCACTGTACTGGACGTGTGGTGTGTTTGAAAAACAATGGAACGTGTCCTACTGGATGCCAGGCTAGACGAAAAGAGCCTCTTTGTAAAGGTAACAGCTTCATTTCTCTCTCTCTCTCTCTCTCTCTCTCTCTCTCTCTCTCTCTCTCTCTCTCTCTCTCTCTCTCTCTCTCTCTCTCTCTCTCTCTCTCTCTCTCTCTCTCTCTCTCTCTCTCTCTCTCTCTCTCTCTCTCTCTCTCTCTCGGTCTGTGTATCTTTCCATCTACCTATCTATCTATCTTTTTTCTTTCTTTCTATTTATCTAAATATCATTTTTCATTCTTCTTTTCTCTCTTTCATTTTGTCTTTCTCGCTGTCTGTCTCTCAGCCTTTCTTTCCGTCCATTTTCTTTCTTTATTATTTCTCTTTTGTCTTTTCTTTTCTGTTTCTATCATATTTATAAATGTTTATTAGTATAATGAATCATACGAGTGTATTTCTAACACATCTATCTTCACAGGTTGCTCACCCTTTAACGCTTTGCAACAATGCAACTAAATATTACGTTAAATTAATCCTTTCTTATAAAAGTCTGTGCTATCATCGCTATCATTTTACGTCATCATCATCATCATCATGTTAATCACCTTTATCATCATTATCATCATCATCATTATCATCATCAAATTCTTCTTCTTCTTTGTCAAGAAAAACAATATAACAAGCAAAACATTTGCAAATTACATTTCAGACTGCGTCGATGGATATTTTGGTGAGAGGTGTGAACGGATGTGTGGACATTGTAAAAACAGCAAAATATGTGACGAAAAAACTGGAGACTGTCCGTCCGACTGTCTGCCTGGGTGGAGAGGAAAACGCTGCATGGAAGGTGGGTGTATCTGTCTGTCTGTGTGTCTGTCTGTCTGTCTTTCTATATCTGTATCTATCTATCTCTCTCTCTCTCTCTCTCTCTCTCTCTCTCTCTCTCTCTCTCTCTCTCTCTCTCTCTCTCTCTCTCTCTCTCTCTCTCTCTCTCATCTCTCTCTCTCTTTCTCTGTATGTCTCTCTCTCATTCTCTCTCTCTTTCTCTGTATGTCTCTCTGTCTGTCTCATTCCCTCTCTCTTTCTCTCTGTGTGTGTGTATATATAGATATATATATTTATATAGTTATTTTGTAGTGCAAATTTAAGTTATAATAACCATACTCTTTCCTCGACCTGTTATTAGTTGTAGATTATTATAATTATACATGTATGTATTATTATTTTGTATTCTTTCTTCTCACGGTCATTTAGCGTAAAATGCCAACAAAAAAAAAAAAAAAACAGTAAAAAATATTTTAAAAAATCGAGTACTTTTTGTATTAAAAGGACTGCAGTTACTCTGCTAACAAACTGAAATGTATTACAGTGTGTGAACAAGGTTACTATGGAGACGGGTGTGTTGCCGAGTGTGGACACTGCTCCTATGTCCCGTGCAGTCCGGAAACTGGACGTTGTCTACGTGGTTGTCAGACGGGTTACAGTGGATACAACTGTAACAAACGTGAGTGTTGCTGTCGTTTTGTTTTATCCTTCATGTCTGGAGATTTAAAGAAAGAGGGAAAGAAAGAAAAAGGAAAAGGAAAAGAGAATTTTTTCATATAATGATTAATGCAGAACGTTATGTTCGAATAGATTGTTATTTAATAGTATTTATTTATTTATTTATTTATAAATATATATTTGTTCATTTTTTTATTTTCTATTGTTATTTTCTTCTTATTTTTTATTGTTATTGTGATCATCACCATCATCATCATCATTATCATCATTATTATTATTTATTATTGTTACTGTTATTACCATCATTATTATTATTATTATTATTATTATTATTATTATTATTATTACGTTTTTTTATTATATTTTAATGGATATTTGATTCCTTAATACGTATTATTCCTAATATTATTACATTATTACATTTACTAATCTTTTTAATCTTTTTAACAGTAAATCCAGAAATGCAACCGACCTACAAACGAAAATTATCTACAGGTTAGTATGTTAGATGACAGTAACATACTAACTGTTAGTTAACTGTTATTATCTGATATAAACTATATGATGATGTGATGTTCACTAACATATCAGAATGGCTTATCATATCAGTCAGGTTCTTAAATCAATAGACTGGCACCAACAAGAAGTACCACTACAACAAAATAACAATAACTACAACAACTACTACGGCAATCATTACAACAATAACTATAACAACTACAACTGGAACAACAATGAAAATACAACAATATTTGGAACACAAACAGGCACTACGAACATAAAACTACAACAACCAGAACAACTACAGCAAAGCTACAACTACAGCAACAACTACAACAACAATACAACTAATAATAACAGTGTTTGTAGCAGTAGGGATTATAGCCATGGTTGTAGTGATAACAGCAGTAGTAATCGTTGTAACAGCAGTGTAATATTAGCATTAGGAGTCGTCGTTGTCGCAGAAGTAGTAGTACCAGTAGCAGTGACATCAGCGATGGTACACTATTAACAGCAGTAGTGGTAACTATTTTACTGATGTACATGTTATAATACTGCTGTGTTTACTTACAGGTGAAATTATTGCTATATCTTTCGGCGTTCTGTTGGCTGCCATTATTCCAAGCACTGCAGGCCTGTTTATATGGTGAGTTTGTCCTGGAAGGAAATATTTTAATTTCGGATAGTAACAAATACTTCATTTAAACACAGACCAAATTCCCATTGGTCAAGAAACACTCATGACTATATTAAACTGACTAGTCACGCGGTATGAGCTGAAGGGACACATCAGAACGAAAGATTCTCTTTCGGTATTTAAAAAATTATATTTACTTGGTGTCGATTCAGACTTAAACTAAAAACTAGCTGTAGAGATACCAAATCAGCAGCAGTAACTGGAATAGAAAATGCTGTGTAAACTTACGATGACGTTTCAGTTACGTAATTATTGACTGATTTTCAGTAATGGTGGTTTTTCGGTTTATTAAAGGGCGGTAAGTCCAGTTAAAATGCTATTAAATGCTAGTTAGTTATCGATCTTTGGTGACAATTTTTTTTTTTTTTTTTTTTTTTTTTTTTCCCCATTATTTTAGAGACTAATTTTTAGGTTTGTAGAAATATCTCAGTATATCTGTTTGTATTCCATGCTGATTGTTTTAGTTCTTCTTTTTCTTTTTTTTTTTTTTTTCTTCTGAAGCTATGTATTACAATTTAAAAAAAAGTAAAGTAACGTAAAGTAAAATAAAATAAAATAAAATAAAATAGAATAAAATAAAATAAAATAAAATAAATAAATAAATAAATAATTTAATTAAAATAAAATAAAATAATTAACTAAGTAATGAAGTAAAATAAAAGAAGTAAGTAAATAAAGAAATAAAGAAAGAAAGAAAAAATAATGTAATCAAAATAAAATAAAGTAACTAAGTAAGTAAATAAATACAGAGACGTACATTCTGTTTTCTAAAACTTGTAATAATTAATATATACGTAAATTCTATATACTTATTCCTGTATCCTATTATCGTATATCCTATTCACTATCCTACCAACCAATCTCTAAACCAATTCTCTATCCTATTCACGTATCCTGCATCCTGTATCCTACATCCTAACCATAAACAGTCCGAAACAACCAAAGCTTCTCAACAGTTGAGTTGCTATGGCAACAGGTTTGACTTCTGGGCCGCCATTTTACTAACCCTATCTCATATCGTATGCAGGCATCTACGACGACGACGTAAGAAGAAGACGCAGACGAAGGCAGAGATAGTTGTAGTTTATAATCCAGAGCCTAGAGTTAGAAATTCGTCTGTGCGCAGTCTCATACCAGGCTACTATAAATAGGTCAAACAGGTACCGTATTTAACCTAGCAAACGTACGCCATTTATTTATTTGATATATTTGTTTGTTTGTTTGTTTGTTTGTTTGCTTGTTTTGTTTGTCTCTTTGCTTGTTTCTTTGTTTATCCTTTAGTTGTTTGTTTGTTTTGTGTTTGTTTATCATTTATCTGTTTGTTTGCTTGTTTATTTGTTTGTTTGCTTGTTTATTTGTTTGCTCATTTGTTTATCATTTATCTGTTTGCTTGTTTATTTTTGTTTTTCATTTATTTATTTATCATTTATTTGTTTAAAATATATTTATATTTATTTTCTTTTATTTTATCTATTTCTTTTTCTCTCCTATTTACATTCGTTTATTTGTTTATTTGTATGTTACAGAAATATTTTTTATAAATTAAGTTGATTGTTTAAGAAAGATAAAGAGGACGTTTGTTACGATAAATACGGTACAGTTGTTATTATTATTATTATTATTATTATTATTATTATTATTATTATTACTCCTACTACTACTACTACTACTACTATTACTATTATTATTATATAGGCAATACTAGTAATCGCGAATGTAACTACAAGAGACCAAATGAATTAGTTAATAATACTCTTTTTCAAAGTTGTTCAGGTGTGCGCGGTGAAACACAAACATAGACATAAGCGCACGCACAGACACACACACGCACACGCACACACACATCGCCACAGTGGTGTATACTAATATACTGATTTGTTACTTTCAGGATTATTCGGGTACGAAGAAGAAAACGAAACAGCAATATTAATAACTCATCTGAAATCGTTGGTCGTCATGGCAACCGAACTTTAAAAGTACATCGGTCTTTTCTGACACGACGCGATCATAGTGCTAACAAATTTGTCTTTGTCACAAACAGGAGTGGTCGTTTCCATGACAACAAGCCTTCGGAAAGGAAAGATGTAAATTCTAGTCATAATGTATCTAGCTTTCAATCGGAAAGACCTTCGGGAACGTCCGGAAAGCGTCTTGCTTCGTTAGAAAACGTTTTAAGGACGGAAAATTACGAATACAAACATCTGGATGACTGTAGTCGGCGTTCAGAAGAAAGTGGTGTGTTTTGTGACGTAGGAACAGGTATTGCGTGCACGCGACCTCGGTGTAATAATCTAAACTTTGATAGGCCTAGGCCACGTGCTTCGGGTCCAGATATGACGTCATGGAATATTCCGCAACGCGAAGATCCTTTCAATATGAGAACTATCCTTCAATCATGTCACACACTGCAACATTAACTGTAACATTAATAGCTATTTTAGAGAGAGAGAGAGAGAGAGAGAGAGAGAGAGAGAGAGAGAGAGAGAGAGAGAGAGAGAGAGAGAGAGAGAGAGAGAGAGAGAGAGAGAGAGAGAGAAAGAAAGGGTCAGAGAGACAGAGAGAGAGAGAAAGAGAAGAGAGAGAGAGAGAGAGAGAAAGAGAGAGAGAGAGAGAGAGAGAGAGAGAGAGAGAGAGAGAGAGAGAGAGAGAGAGAGAGAGAGCTATGCAGTTAAATTTTCATTACAAAGTGATATTATGCTAAGGGAGAGAACTCTCTGTACTTCTATGCATTTTTATGTCTTCATTTGAGTAGAAAATGACTGTTTTATGTTCTGTATATTATGTACATGTATTTCTAGAATACTGATAGACAAACCAAATAACCATATAAAAGTATATAATCATATCATAATAATTTTGCTGTAATAATAATAATAATACATATGATACATTTTGTATTCGTTTGTATATACATTTATGTTCAAAATGTTTTTCATTTTTGTGAATATTTGCTTTCGTTTGTTGAAGGAATTTAGAGTCATTTACTTGTTACAAAATAATCGTTATAGCTGATATAGACTTTATATATATATAGACACATACATATATACACACATACACACGCACACTCATGTATATTTTAAATAAAATTATTTTTAAGATGTAGTTATCTGGTAATGTAATAAATGTATTATTATTATTATTTCTATATATTTTGTATTATCATCGTCATAATCATCATCTTCATTATTATTATTATTATTATTATTATTATTATTATTATTATTATTATTATTATTATTATTATTATTATTATTAATCTTCAAATATGTATATATACATATACATGCGTACACACACAGATATATATACACACCCACATAAACACAAAGCACACACACATGTATAGACACAAAGAGAGAAGGAACAAGAGAGATACAGAGAGAGAGAGAGAGAGAGAGAGAGAGAGAGAGACAGAGAGAGAGAGAGTAAATTAAAAGATGGTTAAAGAAAATACATTTCAAATAATATATCTTTTAAATTAATTAACTGGATAATTATCTAATTAGGTAGATAAAAAAATTAATTAATTACTAACATATGATTAAAATAAATAGAACTGCAAGAATGATGAGGAATGTTATAGAAAAAAAATAGTTAACATTTTTTTAAAAATCTATATACTCCATTGTAAAATCTGCTTCATCAAAGATAAATCAGAAGAAAAACTAAAAATGAAAAATATAAAATAAATAAAATACGAGAGAAAAGAAAGAAAATAAAAATTATAAAGAAGCTAAAAAGAATTTAAAAAAAAAA
This sequence comes from Chrysomallon squamiferum, assembly GCA_012295275.1. Taxonomy (NCBI): domain Eukaryota; kingdom Metazoa; phylum Mollusca; class Gastropoda; order Neomphalida; family Peltospiridae; genus Chrysomallon; species Chrysomallon squamiferum. Next base: position 13,846,410 of record CM022666.1, read on the forward strand.
ATAAAATAAAATAAAATAAAAGAAATAAAAAATAAAAAATGAAAATAAGCTCGATACGCCATTCAAGTGACACTCGTGAATAAAGAAGACTTTTCGTAAAGAAGATAGCATTTGACAATATCCGTCAGAGGACTTCCCGAGAGGCCTCGGGATCAAAGCTCCAGAGGTCTTGATCTTTTTAAGGACGGGAACATGCCGGAACTAAATTGGAAACGGGCGGGCAAATGCAAAGAATCAATTCTCTGTCGTACTGCTCTCTCTCTTTTTCTACGAAAGCTCTGCAAATTCGATTTTCAGCGGAACGACATTGGAAGATTGTCAGGCGCTGATTAGGGCAAAAGCTGGCGGTCAGTGTAATGGGTTTGAGCCGCTTGAGGACGCGGCTGGCTACACGGTGAAGAAGCTTTTCAATAAAGAAACAAAGAGATTTATTTAATAAAAAAGGGATTTCATTAACTTCGTGTGATTATTTCCTTGATAAGTGAAGACATACGTCTCAGGTCTGGTGCTGAATACGTAATGTGTTTTGTATCCGTTTAAAACCTTGTCTTCTTATTTTTGTATTATTCTTGTTCTTCTTCTTCTTCTTCTTCTTCTTCTTCATCATCATCATCATCATCATCATCATCATCTTCTTCTTCTTCTTCTTTTATTTTTATTTATCATCATCATCATCGTCTTCTTCTTATTATTATTATTGTTATATTATGATTCATTATTGTTGCATATCTGCTCTTGTTTTTCATGTTTTCTTCTTCGCTTTATTTATTTATTTATTTACTTATTTATTTATTTATAAATTAATTAATTATTATTTATTATTACTGCTAGTAGTACTAGTACTTATATTACTACTAACTAGTACCATCACTGCTAGTACTGTTATTATTATTATTAATATTGTTATCATTGTTTCTATTATTAATGTTATTGTTGTTGTTATTATTATTATTATTTAGCTCTTTCTTTTACTGTTGTAATAGTAGCATAGTATTAATGGTAGAATTAGTACTACTGATAGTATTAGCAGAAGTAGTAGTAGTTATAAGTGGTAGCAGTAGCAGTGGTAGTAGCTGTTGTTGTAGCAGTCTTAGAAATAGTAGTACTATTGTCTTTTCCAGTGTTTTTGTTTCATTTTTTGAAAATTAATCGACGATCTTTTTGTTTCCTTTTTTCTTTCTTTTCTTTCTTTTTAATTTTGTAAAATTTAATTACGTCTAGCAAGAACAGCTGAAAGAATGCGCCGAGGATGTATGATAACAGACAGGATGGTGTTAAACGTCCATTTTTGTTATAAATATTTAATCGCTTGATTCTAATGCACAGTCACTGAAACCTCTGAGTAAATCATCCTCTATTAACTCTCTCTCTCTCTCTCTCTCTCTCTCTCTCTCTCTCTCTCTCTCTCTCTCTCTCTCTCTCTCTCTCTCTCTCTCTCTCTCTCTCTCTCTCTCTCTCTCTCTCTCTCTCTCTTTCAATATTCCAGTTAGAAAGAGCATTTAATATAAAATTCTTGACTGTTATATCAGTAAATATTATAGAAAAGATTTATAAACTAAAACGATTTAATAATTTTACATGTTCATTTTCAAATACTTGGTAATATTGTATAGAAAAATAATCAAAAAATATATATGTAATTTTTGCTTTCTGTGTATTATTTAAAATATTTATAATGTATAATAAATATTCATAGGCTACATTACATTATTTTTGGTTTAAATAACTGATGTTATACTGTGAATATTTTTCTTTTGATAATTAGATAAACCATAAAGAAACAAATTGCCGAGAGCGAAAAGATCGTCATGTTAAATTTAAAACGTGTGTCTATTTCTAGGAACTGGACGATGAAATATAAAATTAATAAGTTTTAATAAAATATGATTTACAATCATTTCCTCTCAGTTAAACAGTTACCATTACAAGCAACAAAGTTCAGTGCAATAGCCGGAAGAAAAAAGAAAAAAACAAAAAGAACAACAAAAAAAAAAAAAAAAAATGAAAAGAAAAGAAAAGAAAGAACACAATTTTAAAAGGGAGAAAAAATAAATATTTAATCTATCGACTTTTCTACAAGAGCAAAATTAAGCGTTGATGCTCAGTTTGACATTTTCAGCAAGATATTTGAGATATTGTGAGAGTTTCTGTTTTCTCTCAGTGCTAAATACTGTGTCTGTATCATTTACATTTCACATGGGTAGAAATACTTGGTGAATCTCAAAGACCGTGAGCACAACATGCGTGCTTGAATTTTTTTTGATGGCAGAAGGCTAAAAGTGAATGAAATAAACATCCTTAACTCTTTTTTTTTCATTTATTTATTTATTTATTTAGTAGTAGCAGTAATAGTAGCATTTATGTTATTATTATTATTATTATTATTATTATTGTTGTTGTTGTTGTTGTTATTATTGTTGTTGGTATTATTATTATTTACTTTTTTAATTAATTAATTAATTTGTTTGTTTATTAATATTTTATTATTTACTTATTTGTTTTAATTTTTTTTTATTTTTTTTTTTTTTTTTTTAATTTCACAAATCAGAATTGAGGAAATCTTATTCTTTTCTTTATCTTATCCTTTCAGGGATTTCAGTTCGCCTAAATTTCCGTTCCAACCTCAACTCCTGTCGGCGACTTAAGTTTGTTTCCCCTTGTTATTTAGAGCGTTTTAGTATCTAACGCCTGAACTAAACTGAAGACCGGCGATTCTGCGCACTAGTAACCGAGAGAGTATCACGTGACTGCCATGTACTTTAGCGCACTACGAGGCGCGCAGAAGTGTGAATGACGTTCACTTGACCTTTACTGTGTCCCGTGTAGATCACAAATTGAAACTGGTTGTTAATTATTAACGGCACACCGAAAACACGTAGGAGGGTTTCTGAAAAGCAGGACGGAATCGTTCATACTACGACAGTCTCAATACATTTCTTTCTTTCTCTCTATTACAAGGCGCATCTGTTCGTTTTGCAGTATCTACTACTGTGATAAATTAGTGTATATGTTTATACGCAGGCGTGTACGTTTAGATGTAAGTGTGTAGAGAAAGGCAGATATAGAACAGAAATATGGATGGATAGGTTTTTTTTTATATTATCTCTAAAATGATGACTGTTTAAATCAAACTTAGCAGAGAAATTAAATAATAATAATAATAATAATAATAATAATAATAATAATAATAACAATAATAATAATATTAACAACAATAACAATAACATTAATAATAATAATCATAAAAACAATAATAATAACAACAATAACAATAATAATAATAATAATAATAATAATAATGATAGTAACAGCAACAATAATATAACAATAAATAATAAAAATACTATTACTATTATTACTCTTATTAAATAAATGAATGAATAAATAAATAAATAAACAAACGAACGAATAAATAAATAAATAAATATTACTACTTCTTCTACAACCAGTAACATTAACCAGAATACAACAACAACAACAACAACAACAACATCAGCAATAAAACATCGCCCCGCTTAAGTCGAAACTGTTACTAACTGCTAAGACCTCAACAATAATTTCCTTTTTTAAGACGATATTAATAATAAAACCGGACGACACCTCAAGCCCGTTGCAACGATTTATTAAGTGTGTGTTATTGCTTTGAAGATGAAAACGGCTAATTATCTCCGCTTTTGTGCCAGGACGATTATTGATTCTATTACGGTAATTTGATTTCTCAAACCGTTTCCGCACGAAGCATAATGCAATAAACAAACAAAAACGTTTTGTGCTAAAAATGTACAGTTGGTTGGTTTATGTGCTGTACGTAGGTATAAGAAGAAAGGATACAGCGAATCGTGCACGTTCGTGAGCTCGTGCAAACACAAACAGACATGTGAAGAAAAAAAAAAAAAAAAAGAGAAGATAATTACATTAATGAACATATATGAGCAGATGCGCATGCGTGCACGTACGCAGACAACAACAAAAAAAACACTTTTGAAAAAAAAGGAAGAGTAATTTAATTTTATGATTCTCTCGACACGTTCTACAAGGAAACAGAAAATATTTATTTTCTCTAAGCTTCTTCTACATTTTTTTTTTTTTTTTGTCTTTCCTAATGTTATTACTATAAGATATTAAGTTACGAAATGTAAATGAAAAAATGAAATGAACGTATACTTACATGTATATATATATTCTGGAAGCAACATAAAATTTATAAAGGCGAATATATATATATATGTTGTGTGTGTGTGTGTGTGTGTGTGTGTGTGTATATATATATATATATATATATGTATATATATATATGTACATATATTCACATATATATGTATGTATGTATGTATGTAAGTATGCATCTGTATATTTGTGTACATCTCATTTGTGTTTGTCTGTGCGTCTGTAGCAAGCCAAAATTTGAGGAGGTAGTTGAAATAATAATAATAATAATAATAATAATAATAATAATAATAATAATAATAATAATAACAATAATAATAATATTCATAATAAACGCCACAAACAGTAACATACATAATCCATTAATTCCTATCGTTCATGTGTGTTTAGAATGCAGATTTTTCAGCAAAGTCCTCAGCTCGCCGGCTGACACTGACAAAGAGTCTAATTTGGCGTTAATCTGACCCAGTTCTTTCTCCAGACTGCCAGGAAACGTCATCGGATACAAGAGACGTTTAAATATCAACTTGTTCATATTTTTCAAATTAATTTTCGCGTTGAAGCCGATGCACAGCGCCTGCCTGCAGGTCAAGCCGAACTCGCACCGGTCTCTGCGCGGTGCATTTTGGGAAGCGGCCTCGTACGAGCCGCACTGAGGCTCCAGGTTGTTCACGTCGTCCATATCGATTATTTTCAGCGAGGAGTTGACCAATAGAAAGTGGCCCTCTTTGAAATCGGGAACGACCAGCGACCCAAGCGGCGAGTGCTCCAGGTAGTGCAGCAGCTGAGCCATGTCTATGGCGTGCTGAAGTTTCTTCTGCCACGGCAAAATCTGCAAGCTGTCGATGACGAAGCGGTGACCGAACTCGTAGACCGCCACCACCCCGTGCTCGGAAATGTCCGTGGAATCGCTCTCTTCGCTCCTGACGCAGTACCCCAGCAGTTTGACGAGCTGGGGGTGGTCCAGCTGTTCCAGGAACAGTATTTCTTTCATCAGCTTCATCGTAGGCATGAGGTAACATTTTCCTTTCTCGCCCGGGCTGCTTTTCGACTGACGCTTAAGATTATCGAGACACGTTCTGACGTCATTGAGATGACGTGTCACCATTTTGACCGCCACGTGCATGCCTTGGTATTCGCCGAGAAACGTCTGCTTCGAGACGCCGTGTCCCACTTTCTTTTTGATTTTGATCTGATGAATGTTCGTGCAGTCGAACAGGAATTTCGCCTTCGCCAGCGTCCTTCCCGTGACGTTACCGCGAATAATCACGTGCGGCGACGTCTGCAAACTGTCTTCGGTAAAATACGGCATGTGGTTGATTTTCTCCGTCAGGTGGATCCCCAAAGCAGCGCCATCTTGAAAATTGTCCGTGCTGCCAAGCGCCGAAGTTCTCTCCCCTGTCCCAGAATAATCGTCGGCATAGAGATCGACAGCACACGGCTTTCCTCTGTTTGGAAGGGAAATGAAAACGCAATAAACGAGCAATGCTAAAGTTGCTAAGACCACCGTCTTTTTCTTTTTGTCCTTCATTGTCTATAACGGAGGTGTTTAAAGCTGATTGGAATTCAAACTCCGGAGACGAAAGACCATTACAAAGCAACAAATAGAACATAAAGCGCTGTGGAATTTGCAGCCGGCAATTCGCTGTTATTATTATATTTTTTTTTTCTTTCTCTGTCTCTCTTTACGGAATGGATAAAAGGTTCGTTTATACCGTACAGTTCCCTTGAGGGCTACAGAATCCAATAGCATTTAATGGAGGTATTAAGAATAAATGCAGTATTTAATTCTGTGGAAGATTCTTCTACGAATAAACTGCTAGTAATGCGGACATTCGGCTTGGCGTAGCGATTAAACAAGGCTTTGGGAATCCATTTGTTTCTGAAGAGCAAAACTCTAACTGTCTGACAGACAGAATACCCTCCACTTGATCCAGAAGAGACACACACACACACAGACAGAGAGAGAGAGAGAGAGAGGTAGAGAGGAGAAAAATGCCACACAGCTTTAAGGCAATAAATATTGGTATTTCAGACTGAACGCTTCTGATTAACCATCTCCCTCTTGTCTTTCGACGTCATTATTAACTCCGAACAGTCAGCGGTCTGATGAACTGAAAAACAAAATAAAAAAACGTCATTGTCAACTAGCAAGCATTAATATTTATAACCCAGAAACGAAAGACAGATGCAGTTGTAGCTGTAATAGTAATTAAAGTAGTAGGTTGTGGATGACAGTAGCAATAGTCGTAGTCGTAGTAGTAGTAGTAGTAGTATCAACTGTATTATTGATAGTAAAGTAGTAGTAGTTGTTGTAATAGTAGTAGTAGTAGTAGTTGTTGTAATAGTAGTAGTAGTAGTAGTTGTTGTAATAGTAGTAGTAGTAGTAATAGCAGTAGAACAAACAATAGTATAAGATTAGAAACAGTTGTAATATGGCAGTGTAATACTACTAGTAGCAGCATCATTAGTATCAATAGTAGTAGTAGTAGCAGAATAGTAGTAGTATTAGTAGAAGTAATAGCATTAACAGCAGTAGCATTAGTGGAGTAGCAATAGTTGTTGTAATAGTAGTAGTAGTAAAAACAATAGTAAGAGTTTACAAATAGACAGTGAAGCAGCATAGGTGTAGTAGTAGTAATAGTAACAGCAGCAGTAGTAATAGTAACAGTAGTTGCAGTAGAAGAACTAGTAGTACTAGCGGTAGTATTTGTTATTTTTCTGGCATGAGGAGTAGAAGATGAAGCGATATAAATCCTAATAATAACAGTAGTAATAGCATATACATAAATAATAAATTAAAATAAAATAACCAAAGGAAAGACAACTCTCTATGTCACAGAAAAAGTAGACGGCACGTAAAGAGAGTTGTAATAACAGAAAATTAAAATGGCAGTTAGATTGATTAAACTGCTTTTCTGAATCCCTCCCATGTATTTTACATTCAACAGTTTTACCAGTCTAACTGCCATTTTTGATTTTTCTGTTACCGTAAAGTCTCTTCACGTGCAGTCTGCGTTTTGTGTGACGTAAGACATATGTCAGAATCGTCAGTCGTCTAACGCGATTAACTTTAGATCACTCAGAGTCGATCTCATCAGGGGATATCATTTCTTTTAGACACCTCGGCTTTTCCACGTAATATCTCTCAATTTCAACGAGATTTCCTTTTAATGAAGAAAAGTTTGATACTTGACTCCTTTGTTGATGAGACTGGCTAAGTTCTGCAAATTGTTAAATTTCGTAACCTCCCTGTTTGTGTTTATGTGTGTGCGTGTGAGTATGTGTGTGTGTTTATGTGTATGTGTATGATGTGTGTGTTTATGTGTGTGTGTGTGTGGTTTGTATATGTTTGTATATCTCGGTGTATATATGTATATATGTATGTATGCATGTTTGTGTAACTTTAGTTTTGATTCTTTTGAGTGATTATTTATTTATTTATTTACATAGTTAGTTTATAAATTAATCTAAACAAAATCTGAGACAAATCCAATTAGATATAGCAAGTTAACATGCTTGCCAGGAAATGTTGTTTCCTTTTTCTTTTTTTTTTCTTTTTTTTTTAAACATTTTCGTTTTTTTAAAGTTTGATTTCAATTTAACAGAATTTCAGTGTAAAAACACTTTGCAAAATGTAATTAATTGTACGAACACAATATATAACTTTTTAAAAAGAAGGACAGAAAACCAAAATAAAAGCCAATAAAACCGTAAAAATAAAATAAAATAAAATAAAATAAAATAAAATAAAATAAAATAAAAAAAAATGAATGAACGAACGAAAGAATAAATGATAGATTCAGATAGTTCAGATATAAACTGAACAACATTCATCCGATTTTTGTTGTGGTTGTTTTTGTTTATTTATTTATTTATTTGTTTGTTTGTTTATTTTTACTTTTTCATTTTTGAAAAAAAAAACAATATATATATTTTGTATGAGACCTCTGTCTTTTGGGAGAACAGCGCACAATTGTTTTGAACAATCGTGTAAAAATGGCAGCTAGACAGCTTTGATGAATGTTCATCCATTTATTAATTTTGCTTTGACTCACTTTAGAAACTTCTAAAAAAATTGACGTAAGTTCTGAATTTTATGCTTAGATGACAGTGGACAAAAAAACAGAAATGTTAAATGTTAAACGAGTAGACTAGACGTACAGATTTAAAAAATGTAAACCAGTTGTTTAGCATCGGCAACCAATTTTAGTGTACGCATGCGCTAAAGCTTCACTAGCGTCTTCACCTTTTTATTTATTTATTTATTTATTTATGTTTATTTTACAAAAATACAATCAAAATTAATAATTTAAATTATTTTGCACTACTCTAATTTTATTAATTTTTTTTTTTTTTTTTTTTTTTTTTTAATTTAATGGAATCTCTAGCAAACTACAGAGATAAATCTATTTCGAAATAGCTGGCACAATTCAATAATGGAGAATCAGAAAAAAAAAATTAAAAACAACAACAACAATAATAATAATTAAGAAAAAGGAAAGAGAAAGAACGAAAAAAAGAAGAAAAAAAAAGAAAAATTCATTATATTGAAATAAATTGTCCACATGAGTAATTATTACAAAGAAGAAAAAAAGAAAGGAAAATACATTTCTACATTTATCAACTTTATGACGTCATTAACACATTCGATTGGCCTTATTTTGTCACCCGTCAGCTGCAATTTACTACAAAACTTACAGAAAAATTCTATAATTAGTTTCATCCCCGAAGAACAATTTTCTAAATTATCCTCTGCTGAAAATGATTATTGAAAATTAAGCCGTGTGAGTGCGCCTTTAGTGAATGTTGCGCATTCCGCCCCTTGTTCTAATGACGTCTGATCCGTTTGGGATCAATTAAGGGTTTCTATCAACACTGAATAGAGTAAGACAGAAGACTTGGAAAGTCATTGGCTGAGCCCGTTTATTGATTAACAGACTTATAATGTCCGCCATTATCGCTAGAACAGGGCGGAAAAAGAGGGGTGCCCTCCATAACCCCCGAAATTATTAGTTTTTTAAATCTTTTTTTTTTTTCTGGGTTTTTGTTATTTTTAAGCGGGTGAGGGTTAATGTCATAATCATCAAGACAAATTCATTTTCTTGTTTTTCTTCGTGTTGTTGATCTCTCTCTCTCTCTCTCTCTCTCTCTCTCTCTCTCTCTCTCTCTCTCTCTCTCTCTCTCTCTCTCTCTCTCTCTCTCTCTGTCTGTATCTGCTTTACTACTACTACTATTACTACTACTACTACTACTACTACTACTACTACTGCTACTACTACTACTACTATTACTACTACTACTATTACTACTACTACTACTACTACTACTACTACTACTACTACTACTACTACTACTACTATTACTACTATTATTACTACTATTACTACTACTACTATTACTACTACTACTACTACTACTACTACTACTACTACTACTACTACTACTACTACTACTACTACTACTACTACTACTACTACTATGAATTTTCTTTTTTTTTTTAAAATAGAAAAAAAATAGCTTGTTTTGGGGTCCACTTAAATACAGTGAAGTTGATCCGCACCTCTCTAAACCACACCCATCTATCAATTATGGAACCACCGAACTGTTGCATCATCATTCGTCTACTTTTCCATCAGTCATTCTCTTCCATCATTTGATTTCTTTCTCTCGTTCTTTCTGTCGATAACCTTAATTAATTTTCATCTCGTGCTGTACATATCGATCTGCATATGTGATATTACATCATATTTTGAAAGATTCTTATTTATTTATTTTTTTTCTGTCTTTCATTTTTTACAAAGAGCCCGTATTTTATTTTCTATTTTATCTTTTATGAATTTCTTATTAAGAAAGATTTATAACAATAATAAATAAATGTATAATAATAGAATAAAAACAACAATTTCTCTAATTAAAAAAAAACAACAACAAAAAATCAAAAACAACCCCCCAAAAACACTCTTTAAAAAAATAGTAATAGTTATTCCCTCAATAACTGTATCAAATCAGTAAGTGAACGAGAGAATGAAAGAAAAAGAAGCGAAGGACGGAAAGAAAGGAAAATGATACAGAACATGATGCAATAACTAATATTATCGATTGGAAGTTTGTGCCAGTTGCAAGAAAAATATTTCGGAACATCTTCACTCTAATAATAGACTAACTACGTGCCAGAGCTCAAAACAAATATTAGCGGAAATTAAAGCAAATGAAATTATATATATATACATACATACATAAATATATATATATATATATATATATATATATATATATATAGAGAGAGAGAGAGAGAGAGAGAGAGAGAGAGAGAGAGAGAGAGAGAGAGAGAGAGAAGAGAGAGAGACAGAGAGAGATTATAGATTGATTGATATAGATATATACAAAAATGGGATATTGCAGTAAATATTTTCAGTATTTTTTTTTTAATATCTATTTAAAAAACACTTATCTAACTTAAATTCTAACACTATCACTATACAACACAAACTCTTACACAAAAACATCTCGTTATGAAAATAAAACTTCGTCACTTTCATCTAAAAAAAGAAAAAAAAAAAAGAAAAAAAACATTACAGCACGTGTTCTTTCACTAAACATCTCTACTAACCTTCAGACTCTGGCTTCTTCGTATTCACGCTCTGAAACTTCCAGTTTTTATCAACGACACCTGCGTGAGTGCGTGCGTGCGTGAGTGTGTGTGTGTGTGTGTTTATGTGTGTCGTTGTTTTTCCCCACAACGAAAGAACCAGACGTAAATATCCTACATGACTTAGCCGGCGATCATTGGGACTAAATGAAGCCGTACGGAGCAGCGCTCAGTTCAGTAACGAAGAGCTCTGTAGCGAACAGAGATAAAAGCCAACCCAAGATGCGCTGTTGTCTGAACGTAATGAAATTCTCTCTAATGATCTATCGATTTGTTGTTCCGGGTTAAGCATTAATTCGTTGACAAAAGAAAAGTCACTCGACTTGCTACGCGGTACCACCAAAATGTCAGAAGCCTTCTTTGTCCTCCATTTTGAATTAGCACGTGCGGGATCGAGACTAAACAGAAAGGTTAATGTCTGTCTGATGTTCTTTTTTTTTTTTTTTTTTTTTTTTAATGATTGGATCAGGTGTTGACTGTACTCAGAGTGGAAAGTAATAATAAATAACAATGGTCTGTTTTCTAGAATTTCAAAAAAAAAAAGAAGAGAAAAGACGTTTGCTGTATTATTGTTGTTTCGGACTTCTTAAGAGATGTGAAACTACACTTATTTACGCGAAAACACCTACATGAATACGTACAGGTAGACAAAAAGATGGACAGAGAAAGATAAAGATAAAAAATGAAAAACAAAATGAAATGAGATAACAAACGCAAAGACAGGAAGGCAAGAGAGAGAGAGAGAGAGAGAGAGAGAGAGAGAGAGAGAGAGAGAGAGAGAGAGAGAGAGAGAGAGAGAGAGAGAGAGAGATTTTTATTTCATTCTTCCTACTGAAGCCAGAGACGAATAGAAAAACGGAAGGAAATAAATTCATTGTGGAAGGAAAAATACAGAAGAAAACCAACAAAACAATAAGCGAGATCAAACAGACCAAGACAAAGAAGAAGAAAAAAAAAAAAAAAAAAAAAAACAACAACAAGGAATACAGCTTCATAAAAGCTGATTGTGATAGCGAATTTTCTAATACCTTTCATTCATTCTGAATACGTTACGTATAAACTTCAATGTAACAAAGGCTACAAAATCAACACGATAATATATTTCACATTGTTCAACTTAGATAATTAATTACCACACGAATAGAAATTTATAACAAAGATCACTGTATACTTTTTCTTATTAATTGAAAATTCTTCAGTTTCCTAAATTCGTACGTATTTCCTGTCTGTGTGAGTTCCGCCTGCTGCGTCAGATATTTAAAGTCTGCATAATTAGATGGAATAATTCATATATTCGTGCTGTGCATTTATATTACCGTCTGTCTGTCTGTATGCAGTCTTGAGAAACATTAATGATTTATTACTTAGAGATCGTTTACTTACATGGTCACTGACATTTGGTGAAATCCAGAAGCCTGGAATGTCGTTTGCAAACATTCGTTTACATAAATATGTAGGTACATGTGTCCTTCCTTCCATCCATCGACACACACACACACACATACAGATACATTGTATAGATATAGGTATCAGTAGATAGATAGGTAGACACATAGATAGTCAAACAGATATATAGTCCATCCATCTATGCATCTATCGATAGAGAGATCTAGATAAACACACATACATACACACTTATATATATATATGGAATATATATATATATATATACATACATAAATACATAATACTTACATACATAAAAATACATACATACGTACATACAAACATACACTTACATGCATGCATGCATGCATACATACACACATACATACATGAAAAATTCTATTGAAAGAAAGACAATAAAAAAAGAAAATAATACGGAAAGAAAGACATATATATATATATATTTTAAAATTATTTACTCTTCTTGTCGCTAATTAAACAGGTTAATCTTTCACCTATCTGGTTCTACTTGTCGCTAATTAAACCGGTTAATCTTTCACCTAAAAAATCTGGTTCTACTTGTCGCTAATTAAACTGGTTAGCTTTCACCTATCTCGTTCTACGTGTCGCTAATTAAACTGGTTAATCTTTCACCTATCTCGTTCTACTTGTCGCTAATTAAACTGGTTAATCTTTCACCTATCTGGTTCTACTTGTCGCTAATTAAACTGGTTAATCTTTCACCTATCTGGTTCTACGTGTCGCTAATTAAACTAGTTAATCTTTCACCTATCTGGTTCTACGTGTCGCTAATTAAACTAGTTAATCTTTCACCTATCTGGTTCTACGTGTCGCTAATTAAACTAGTTAATCTTTCACCTATCTGGTTCTACTTGTCGCTAATTAAACTGGTTAATCTTTCACCTATCTGGTTCTACGTGTCGCTAAAAAACTGGTTAATCTTTCACCCATCTCGTTCTACTTGTCGCTAATTAAACTGGTTAATCTTTCACCCATCTGGTTCTACTCGTCGCTAATTAAACTGGTTAGTCTTTCACCTATCTCGTTTTACTTGTCGCTAATTAAACTGGTTAGTCTTTCACCTATCTCGTTCTACTTGTCGCTAATTAAACTGGTTCTACTTATCGCTAATTAAACTGGCTAATCTTTCACCTATCTCGTTCAACTTGTCGCTAATTAAACTGGCTAATCTTTCACCTATCTCGTTCTACTTGTCGCTAATTAAACTGGTTAATCTTTCACCTATCTCGTTCTACTTGTTGCTAATTAAACTGGTTCTACTTGTCGCTAATTAAACTGGTTAATCTTTCACCCATCTCGTTCTACGTGTCGCCGCGAGCGGTACAGATGGAAGCAGCGAGCTGTACACGATCCTGAGTGAGTCTAATTCTGTTAGCAGCAGAACGCTTCGACGCTAAACCGTTTGATGGATAGTTTGCTCATCGCGTCCTTACACGGTGCAACAAAACTAATAAAAGATAACACCTTGGCCGGGAACCCTGGCCACGTCTAAATTAAGTCATTGCAGTGCGGGAACAGGACGGACCGCTGGCATAACACAGGATCATGACAACTTCGGACTCCGGGGAATTTTCGCAATTGTTTCTCATCACCCGATCACAGGCAGAACAATCGAAAAGGACTCCTCGATAGGTGACTTGACTTGAACGAGAGAAAAGATATTGCTTTTTCCTAATTTTTTTTTTTTTTTTTTTTTTTTTTTTTTTTTTTTTTACTTCGCGCGTCTGCCGGAATTTGGCGAGAGGATCTGATCGACAGAGAGACAACGCACATGGCCCGCGGTCACGTGGTCTACTTGCTAAATAATTTAATAATCATCCACGCCAGAGAAAGCTCCACAATTTCATACTGGACTCGGGGCCAAATGAAGTGTAAATATTTTACAAGTGCCGCCATGCTGAATGAATTCCGAACAAGTGCATTTTCCTTCCTAACTCATTATCCGATAAATTGAAAGATTCAATTTCTTTGATTAACGGCAGTTCGACAGAAACCGATCCTCAACCGGAAGTCACGAGACGCAGCACGGAAATAATGCGATCCAGAACGAAACAGAAATAATTAAAACTGAAAATAACGGACACCTAATTTCTTGTTCTTTTTTTTCCCTCGAATATCGTTGATTATAGGTACGTGTCTGTGTGTGCATGCGCGCGCGCGTCTGTGTGTGTTATAATATAAACAAAGAGAGTTACACGCATGCACACACATATGTGCACATTCAAATACACCTGAGAGGAAACCCGCTACAGAAATCCCATGCCAGGGAGAATTCATTGATTAACGGATGTTATGTTTGCCTGCGATTAAACATGAAATGAATTCCACTGTGTATGTATCTGCAGCTTAAGTCATAGACTACAGTGAACATCAGTCTTTATACAAGTAATTAAATAAACACTGATTATGAGGAATAGAAACAGTTTTTAAACAGCAGCGCTTAGGATCTGTCTGTCTGTCTGTCTGTCTGTCTGTTCTGTCTGTCATTATTATTATTGTACTAGAAGTTGTTGTTTAGTTGTAGTAGTAATAGTAGTATTGTAGTAATGTTGTTGTGATCATCATTATCATCATTCTCATCAGCATTATCATCGCCATCGCCATCATCATAACATCATCATCGTCATTATTATTATTATTATTATTATTATTATTGGTGGTAGTACTAGTGTTATCATTATCATCATTATTATCATTCTTAATAGAAGCATCATCATCACCAATACAATCATCATTATCATCATCATCATCATCATCATCATTATTATTATTATCATTATTTTGATTTCAGTAATTCTAATTTCATAATTGCTAAACAGAGTTACCTTGAAATATTTCACAACTTTAAACATATCAGTGTTCTATTCAATTCTTTATTAATACAGACACGCACAAAAACGCGTATGCGCGCACGCGCACACACACACACGTACTCACACAGTATACAATTTATATAATTATTATTATGGTTGTTATGAGAGCGGTAGGGTTCTGTTAACTGAAATGTATTTGCATTTTCAGTTCTCCACTAAAGATCTGACAAATGCAATAGACATGTCAGCAACAACAAAAAAAAGATATTCCAGTTATATACATAAACACTTACACGTTATTAAATAATCATTATCACGAATAAGCCGATTTCATTCACGCGCATTTTTATTACTATTATCGTTATTAATTTTAATTTTCCTCTTTGACGGTGTTCGTTCGTTCAAAGACTTAATCACTGTTTATCCAGAAAATGACTTCAATAAATATTTTGCATTTTACGTAAATATAATAACGAACTGCAAACAACAAAAACGTTATGAAAAACAAATTCGCTTTATAATGAATTAAAATAAATTAAAGCAGTCAAAGAAAAAGAAATTTTAAGAAGAAGAATAGAAGAAGCAGAAAGAAAAGAAGGAAAAGAAAAGAAAAAGAAAAGAAATAATAATCGTAATCTCGACACGACAAATACAAACATTATGGACTGGATCCGCTTACTCTGTGACAAGCGTCTTCATTAATTCCCTCCACGCGCCATGTCGTCGAGAATTACGGATGCTAAAGACCTGGGAATATTCCTTTGTGGCCCGAGGAATCAAAAAGATGTCACTCAGCGTTAGGCTTAGATCCGAGAGATGCTAATACGTTGTTTTTGGGGCAACGTCATCAACAACGTCACAGTTCGTCGTCTAGCGAAATGAAACGTACCTGATGAATAATCCAAGATGGCGACGTCTTTCATTTAACAGCAGACGCTGTGGGACACACACATACACAACAGCCCCCCACACGCTCACCGATCCACCCACCCCACACCCACACACACACACATTCATATACACGCATACATAAACATAAATGATAAAGGGTTTTCATTTGCGTGCCATATTATCATTGGTGTTCGCAACAGTAACAAAAACTTAATTTCAAACATTTATCGAAAACAAGGAAGACACTGGATGTATATTATTATTATTATTAACAAAGTCTAATAACAATAACAAATAAATTAG
Source organism: Chrysomallon squamiferum (assembly GCA_012295275.1). Classification (NCBI taxonomy): domain Eukaryota; kingdom Metazoa; phylum Mollusca; class Gastropoda; order Neomphalida; family Peltospiridae; genus Chrysomallon; species Chrysomallon squamiferum. The sequence continues at coordinate 13,862,664 of CM022666.1, forward strand.
TGTTGCTGTTGTTGTTGTTGTGGTTCCTGTTGTCTTTACAACTGATACGTTACTATGTTCATGCTTTCGATTATTACTTTTAATTTTATTTCTATCTATCTATCTATCTATCTATCTATCTATCTATCTATCTATCTATCTATCTATCTATCTATCTATATATATATATATATATATATATATATATCTTCCTACCTACTTACCCATCCATCCATGGATCCATCATCCATCTATTCATTATCCATCAAACACCCATGGATCCATATACAAATTCAAAATCGCATCTCATCACATTTGTTTCTGCTTTTCCCCATTTGGATTCTTCTTTTCCGTCCTTTTTACGTTTTTACTCTCCTTTCAATTTCATGTTGTTCTCATTCGTTCTTCTTTTCTTTTTTTGTTCTACCACTTCTTTTTTTCCCGTTCCAGTCATTACTAATTCGGTGTCCTGTGTTTTGTTGTTGTTTTTTCGAGTCACAGATTGTGGTGTTGTGTTTAATGTTACTGTTCGGAAATACGTTGGCGGGATCTGGCTGCTTGCTCACCACGATTAACTCAGGCGAAGCAAGGCGTAAAGTTCAGTCTACGATTAGAACAGACCAGGTGCTACTCCAAAACTGTATATTCTTCTTCTTCTTCTTTTTTCCCTATTATTATTATTATTATTATTTTATTTATTTATTTATTTAATTATTATTTAATTTATTTATTTATTTATTTTATCTATTTATTTATTTTATCTGGGGTTTTTTTCTGTTAGTGGGAAGGTATAAAAATAATCTGTTGCTGCTAATAAGATTAGTTCATCGAGTACCGTCTGCGGGTTACTGAATGTATGTTGTTAACAATTTATGTCACGTGTTTTAATTGCTGATGTAGATGTGCATTGTAATGTTAAGAATAAATAAATAAATAATTAAATAAAATTTTATTTCGTTTTCAGTACGTTGCCGGTTCAGAAACTAAAAATATAAATTTTTTTTTTTACAAACGGTGGAAACAATATCTGAAATGCGTGCTTTAATCTTAGTAAGACCCAAAGACGAAATGATGAAATATTAGAAAGTAAAGTTATTATTTAAAAAAAAGAAGAAAAAAAGTGTGGTTGAGACCCTTCACGTCTGGGCTTGATTTAGTTTTCATCAACGTACTCGAAAGCCGGCTTCAAAGCTTCCCATCCCGGGGGATGTGTCGTCCACGAATTATCAATATGGTCAGCACTTGTCGTGCATATAATCGATGCTAACAAACTTTGGCAAGCGACGAGCTTCTAACACAGGCATTGTTTCGCGGCTCTTAACGGTATTTCGCTGCACACATTATTGCTGATTATCCCACGAGATAGAACAAGCGACTAGCATGTTCGGCCCCCGTCTGATCTAAATTTCGTTTCGTAGGCAACCAGTAAGGTCTCTCTTGATGTTTTTTTTTCCTCATGATTATTATTATTTTTTTAATTTAGTATTTCTGTAAAATAAAACAGCGTTGGGTAACCATAGACTATTAGGTGTCGCAGTCTGTATTAATTACGGCACTCTCGTGTAGCGAGCGTATATCGCGAACTGACCCGAAGTACGCTACATCTATCGATTAGCTGGGAGATTATATTTATGACTTTTCACTTTCGCGCAGGATATACAATGACCTTTAAAAAAACTATCGGCCGAACATCGCTGTTAAGAACATCACGTAGTAACAACGAATAGAAAATTACTATAATGCAACGCAAGCAGTGTATCATAATTAACGTGACTTAGTATTTGTAATTTGACTTACAGCCGGGGACTGGAGACTAGTGCAAATCAAACACGAGGCCTCTAAGGAATTTGATCACTTCCAGACTTGCTGTATACGTGACTGCTCTTCTCTCTAACTAGAGTGTACAAAAGCCAGAGATCTGATGTGATTAACTCAACTTACGTAGGAGTGCGTGTGTTAGGAAAACTGTTATTCATTATCTCATTTTGCTTGGCGTTTTCAGTTACGTTTTTATGTATTTATTATTTTAATTAACTTTGTTTCGGTTACCGAACGCATTTAATGAAAATAGTATTTACGAATGTACAACAGACAAAGTGTAAAGAAAGTTGTGATGATCTAGTTTGTTTAGAAAATGACTCTTTGTTTATTAATTTAACTGTAAACGATGTACGAATAAAAAAATAATAATAATAATAATAAAAAAATAGAAAAAGAAAAGAAAAAAGAAAGAAAAAAAATGAAAATACATTTTCGTAATATTTGACTTTTTTCATCTTCTATATAGAGCTCTTATTTTTCGACTTCTCTGCTTCTTCTTGTTTTCTTAGTCTCACAAAAACTTGATTTCATTTACTGCCTGTTTACAAACACCCACACACACAAAAAAATGAAAAATGATAATACAGCAAGATTTTCTGATTTCGCGATTACGTCAGGGGAAATAACTCATGAAAAAATACAAAAATGAATGAATGAATAAATAAATAAATATTAATAATAGTAGTAGTAGTAGTAATAAATAAATAAATAAATAAAATAAAATAAAATAAAATAGGAAAGATAAGATAATACTGAGGTTCTAAAGAGTGGAGGCTGAATTTCTGTTCAAATTACGATCAGTAAGGAATATTAACTATTCCATTATGTATTTTAATTACTTCTATGAAACTAAGAATTATGTACGTATGCATACATAGATAAATGTATGTATGTATGTATATATATACGCATGCATGTGATGAGTAAGTATGTATGTTTGTAAGTACGTATGTATTTATATACGCATGTATATTAGTACGTATATGTATGTTAGAATATATATGTATGTATGTATGCATGAGCTGGGTGCTTATGTGTGTTTGTATGTTAATTCTTATATGAGTATGTTTATACCATTTTCGATATTTGAATATTTATATATTTCGGATGATATTAATTATATTTCCACGTTCAGAACCAATAATCGGAGTACAAACTGTCCTTCGAAAAAATGTTGCTGAAAGAAAAACAGCAGCTACAACAACAACAAGAAAAACAGCAACAACAACAACAACAAGAAAAACAGCAACAACAACAACAACAACAACAACAATAATAATAATAACAATAGTAACATCAACCACAACAACAACAATAATAATGATAATAAATAAATAAATAAATAAATAAATAAATAAATAAATAAAAAGTACTTCAAAATAAAGTCTTAAAACAGTATTCTAATACCAAAATATAGGTTTTTATTTGTCATAAATAAAGTAGCAGTAAAAACGCCAGTAGATCCTGTCATGCTAAAAATGGTTTTGATAAACCAGTTAAGTTACAGCATATTACGTAATGCTGCAATGGATACTTGTTGATTATAATAATTATAAAGCTAATTTAAAAAGTTACTACTACTACTACTACTATTACTACAACCATTTCGTAAAAGTATGGTTTAGAGAAATTTTTATTTTATTAATTGAGCTGTGTAGAATTAAAATATATTTCCAGAATAATTAGGCTTGTTTCTTTGTATGTTAATAATAATAATTTTTTTTATGTTAAAAATAAACAGTGATGCATACCAAGGGAAATAAACCTAATTGACTGGCTTTGGGAGTGATCTCCCTTACATCCGGGACTTCTGTATCCAAGTAATGAAAACATTTGGTATTTTTCTTTACGAGGTCTAGACTATCGGGAAGCAAAAATGAGTAACAGAGCCGTTGATAGCGTTTTAAACGAAATAGAATGGGACGAAGGATTGAGTATGCCTGTGGCAAATGCCGAGAACAAGGCGTTGGAAGATCAGGTAATAATTTTGGGTCGAGAAACTGTCGTTGGATGACGCAAAGAAATTTAGGAAAAATTAAAACAAAACAGATTTCGAGATGCTGCATGCAGTTTCCAACATCTGGCAGTCTAAAAAGCCCTCCTATATACTCCTAACAATATACTGAGAATAGCAATAACAGCACAGAACATTATTTTAAATAAAATATTAAAATATACTTGTATATTAAAAACACCGGCAATGCAGTTGTTCTTTTTTATGTTATGTGGTTGCTATGGAAATAAAAATGACAACTTGAAATTTTAAATGTTATATTAATAAATAATTTTTACACACTACTTACCTTAATTTAGTCAGGCACGACTTAAACCACTGTAATTAATGTTCTTCATGTAAATGTTGAATATAATTTTTTTGTATGTACTTTCCAGTAATCCAAATTGTATATATTTTTAGCCATTTTAGGTGTCTTTTGAATAAGTAATATATACATAATATTTGTCAGAAGTCCAGGTATGTTACAAAATATGTAACATTCATAAACCACCAGTAAATTAAGAACAATAAAAATGAATAATTTAAAATAATAATAACTAAAAACAAAATAATAAAACAAATTATATAAATGTATTATGTAATAAAATTGAAAATATGAAATACACTCTACCATATGCTGTATTTGTTGTTGTTCAAAAGTAAAACCATTTGTGATTTATGACTTGAAAATCGAGTGTTGGTCCATTAATAATAATAATAATAATAATAATAATAGTAACAGTAATAGTAATAAATAAATAAATAATAATAACATAGCCTGCCTCTTGAAATCAAACAGTGTCAATTCAATGTACAATATGAGATGTAACTTTAAGCAGTAAAAATGTAAGTTTTACACACTTACGGAATAAGGAGAGTCTGTAACTAAATATACAATTTAATTAATTAATGTAAATAAGTAAAAAGAAAGCACTACCTCCCCCCCCTCAAAAACCAAACAAAAAACCCAACAACAAACAAACTCCTTCAAAATTACAACAAAATAAGTGGTTTGTTCCTTATAGTTAAAATAAATAAATAAATAAATAGTTCGGCTAAAATATATTTAGTATTTCCTACCATTACATGTAGAAAGATATGTTTTTGCCATTGTTATAGGTTGAAGGAATTAAACTGAACAAGTATTAAATTATTTAATGATTTGTTTGAAAAACAAAACAAGGAATTATAATATGTTACAATAAAATGTCCTTAAAACTTCTAGAATAAAACATATAATTGAAATGTAATGCCTGACATGTTTATATGTATATGGTGTGTATGTTTGTATATATATGTATGTATGTATGTGTTTGTGTGTGTGTGTGTGTGTATGTGTGTGTGTGCTTTGTTTTGTTTTGTTTTGATGGTTTAACTGTTTAATCATCACATTTATGACAAATAATACTTAAGATTGTATGAAATTGTTGTCTAGGTGCTGAGAAACCAGCGCCTGATTGTGAAGAGGAGAGAGGAGCTGGAACAAACAGATGACAGGGTTCATGCTATGATAGAACATCTGAAAAATGTCCGACAAGAACTACAACACACACAGGTATGTCAGTAAACTATGTTTTATCAGTTTTGTTTATTTTTGTATATTTACATACTGCACAGTGTATGGTTCTAAACAAGTGATTTCTTTTTTTTTTTAAACTGTGTTTGTTTATTACCGCACAGTGTATCTGAAAACATATCTGAGATATTTATAAATACATTTAGAAAGCTGCAAATAATTTTTTTTTTTTTTACTAGATGTTATCTTGTGCTGGTAATAAAGTGTAACAATACCAAGCTTTTTGTAGTCTTAATTTTAAGTGCATTTATTCTTCAGATTCTTAAGATATTTTAAATAGTTTTGTGTATTTATTATTAAGGTATCAAATCTGAGCGATTATCGCTATTGTTAAGACAAAATATTCTAAAATATATCAACTAATTTAAGTATCCATCATTGTGAAAATGTTATGTTTCAGCAGTTTATGAGAAATCAACTTTTTTAAAACAAAAGATTGTTATAAAATTCAAGAAAAGATCAGCTATCTATATTTTTTAAAGTCATACATTTTAAATTATAATAATCTTTGTGAGTGACTGATTTTAATATTAATGGATAATGTTTATTTATTTTTATATATTTTATTTTTGAATTTGTTTTCTCCAGGGTCTGGTGACTGCTAGGAACAATGAGATAGAGACTGAGGATCATCTGATGAAGATAGCTCAGAGAGAGGAGGGGAGACTCACTCAGGAAATCAAGAAACTTGAGAAGGAACTGGAAGATCTTAAAGAGAAGAAGAATATATATGAAGTATGTTTCCAGGTCTAGCGAGACCTTTTATAAAAATTAATATAAAATAAAATTAAAAAAAAAAAGAACGAAGTTAAATCATTACCCTTGTGGTTACAGTTCAGTAATGTAGTGATGTATGTATACATATAGGTGTATATTAATTGCATCAGTTATTTTCAAGATAAATTTGATATGGCTTTTGTATAGTTTCTAGAATAACAGAGATAAACAGTAAGATACAAAATTGTATTATTTTTATTACATTATCAGGTTATGTCAACTTGAAGCTAGAAATTTAATTTGTGCACAAATTCCATCTGATGTTAAATTGCAAGTTGTATTCAGCTGTCTCTTATATTACCAAATAATCAACAAAATAATGTTTTTATTAATAAAATAAGCAAACTAGGAATTTCAGTGCTACCATATTTTGAAGAATGTTTTTGTTTCTTATTGTTATTAGGATATTATTATCATTATTATCATTATATTATTATTATTATAATCATTATTATTACTATTACCATTATTATTATTATTATTATTGTTATTATATTATCATTATTATTGTTAGGATCATTACTGTACTGTCATTTGTTATGTTTCAGTTAAATGATAATTTGGTTTGTTTCAGAACAACATCTTCAGACAGACCCAGAGACTGGAGGAGATGAAGTCGCAGATGAACTGGGACCAGCAGGCGCTGGAGGCGTGGTTGGAGGAGTCCGCACGCAAAGACGAGGATGCCATGACGCTGCAGAAGTACACGCGACAAGATGAGAGCAAAATCAAGGTACAGACGCCATTTTTCTTTATTCACTCGTTCAGATTTTGTGCATTTTACTTACGTATTACGTTAATTTTTGAAATAACGGCAGAATTTTTTTTCTTGATTAATATTTAACAGTTTGTAATGTTAGTTTTCAATAAAATCTAGTAATATTATATGCGATTCATAATTTTTAGCATCATGTGTAATATAAAAATATTAATAATTTTCAAGATAATGCTTATAAAAATTGCTTTTGTTGGATATTCAAGTCTATATAAATACAGGTTTTTAATAAAATGCAGTAAAATTTCATCTTTTGTTATCCATATTTTATGAGATTGTGTATAACATTAATGTCTTGTTTTTTTCTCTCCAATATTTAAGAGCTTGTATCGTTAGTTTTAAATAAAATATATCAAAATTACATTCCATAAATTCTGACATCACACATAATATTAATTTGTTAAATGATGATAGTAAAAGACTACCTAGTTTCTTTAAAATTTTAGTCTGAAATATTAAATTTCAAAATGATGATAGAATGCATTTGTTGTCCATCTTTTCTGAATTAAGTATATTATTAATTTTGAAAACAGTGGTTATAAAAATTGAGTTTGTTGTTTTAATGTTAATATTTAATGTACACAGTATTAATTCCAATAAACTACTAGTAATTATTGAAGTTATATTTAACGTTAATTTTCAAAATAGTAAATGTTTTCTTTGTTACTTAATATTTACAGTTATACAGATTTCTCAACTTAATGTTACTCTGTTAAAGTAATTAGTTAAAAAAAGTTAAGATTATTTATTATAATTTTGTTTTGTTACAGGAATTGTCTTTGCGGATGGAGAGACTGACAGAAGAAGCAAGAATAAAGAAACAAAATCTGGATAACGAGATGACAAACACCTTAACATCCCAGGTAAACAAAATAAAAACAAAATTATGTAATTATCATAATTATTTTTAGTAACATGGATAGTTGGATACAAGTTAAGTATAAAATAAAAAAATAAAAATTCTTTACATCTTTAGATTATATTCTGTTAAATAAAGTGTCAGTTATATTTGCCTTCAGAACATAAATAGAAATTTAATGCTAAATTTTACATGTTTTTTTTAATATCTGTTAACTGTATAAAGATATATATACAAAGAGAGAGAAAGAGAGAGAGAGAGAGAGAGAGAGAGAGAGAGAGAGAGAGAGAGAGAGAGAGAGTTTAAAATAAAATTGTTATAATTTAAACATATGCATGCAAACACCCAGTTAGACACACAAACTCATACAGATAATTATTTCAGATTATGTAATATCAAATTAAAATGATAAAATATCAAATTAAAATTATAAAATGTCAATTTAAAAGTATAAAATAAAATTTGTAAATTTAAAAATTTAAAAAATAAAAAAATTTTAAAATGATTTTTGTTCAGATTGAGCTAGACAAGACAGCTGAAGATTTCCGAAGAGCTCACGCAGAGAGACAGAACCTGATCAACCAGTGGGAGTACACGATAGAACAGATGCAGAGACGAGACAAAGAGATGGACTTACTGGCTGCGGTAAATATTTTACTAATGTACTAAATGATATCACAAAAACAAAACAAAATGATAATGCCTCATTACATTCTTGATTTTTGTGTCTGCTTGGTACAAGTGTGTTAAATTTCATTGTTTACAAATTAGATGCATTTTTTTAAATAACTATATACTGAGTTTATGGAATGTTTTGAAAAACAAAACAAACACTGGAATATTATGGGTACTCTGCTACTAATACAGTGGATGGGATATTTGTTGGTTTATATAAAAAAAACTAAACATTTTAATGAATATTAATATGAAATAGAATAATATGAGAGGTTAGACATATTTTAAAAATAATCTAATATTATCTGTGTTCCTTTCAAGAAAGCAAATTGATATATTTTGTTTTTAAAAAAATGTTTAATTTCATCCTGTTTCAAAATAATTAGTTTAATAATTATTTTTATAATAAAGATGTTTAAATTATTATTATTATTATCATTAGTTATTATTTTATATTATTATTGTTATTGTTGTTGTTACTATTATTATTATTATTGTAGTTATTATTATTATTATTATTAAAATCACTACCATTGTATTGTTGATTATTTACTTTAGAACAAGCCATCACAGGTTTTCTTAAATAAATATTTACAAAACTTAACAGTAGATTACCTCATATTATTTAAATACAGCAACTCGCAAGAGCAAAACTTGAGGTCCAGAAGCAGGAGGACATGATCAAGGAGAAACAGCAGTTCCTGGAGCAGGAGATTGAAAACAACAAGGAACAGGAGAAGAGGATACAAATGTCAGACAGGAATTCCGCTAAACTTCGAGCAGAGTACCAGGAGTCAGAGACTGCGAGAATTCAGTTCCACGATGAGGTAGTCTATCTTTTCTTCATCATTTTAATAAGTGAATAAATTAAACACAGCTTTATAGTTACATGTTTTACTACATGAAAGGTAGTTAAATACAGTATTAACTTTGTGAAAATATGATGAAGTATTTATCTTCTTTACATCATTTTGTAATAAGTGAATAAATTAAACAGAACTTTATGATGATATGTTTACTGCATGAAAGGTAGTTTACATATAGTATTCTATCTTAAATAAATAAATGTTAAAAAATATGATGATATGTTTTATCTTGTTTTTATCATTTTAGTCAATATTTTCTAATGGAAATGTTAAATACACTGTTAATGAAAAAGTTGCATATTCATACTGACAAGGTTAGAAACTCTCCTAATGGAAAGGTTATTAAATGTTTTTCCAACAGCTTGATGCTCTGAAAAGGACGGTGGATCGTACTGCAACAGATTTGGAAGCCACTCGTTCCCAGGTAACTCACTTGAAGAAAGACATACAGGAGAAGACTGGCAAGTAAGTTTCCTTTGATTTTAAATATTCATTTTTAATTTTAATTTTAATTTTAATTTGAGTTTGAATTTTAATTTTTTTTAATTTTAATTTTAATTTTAATAATTGTTCACCATTTATCATTTATTTTCTTCTTTTCTCATTTGTGTCCATAAGTCTAAAATAACAGATAAATTGCTGTATGTGGGAAGGTGGTTAAAAATGTTCTTACTGCTAACTGAAAAAAAGAGGAACTCTTCTTGGTTCTCTTTTACTTTATCTGGGTGCTCCTTAATTATGTAGATACTAACTAGATTTAAAACTGTTTTGAATGTTTTGTTAAATAAAATATTTCTTCCTTAGTAGTAGTTATAGTAAAAATAGTAGTAGTTGTTATAAAGGTACTGATAACAGTAGCTGTAGTAATTGTACTGGTAGTAATAGTAGTAACTGTCACAGTATTAGTAGTAATAGTGGTATTCGTATAAGATAGTTGTAGTAATAGCATTAACCATAGTATCAACAGCTGTGGTAATAATGAAAGTAATAGTAGTAGTAGTAGTAGTAGTGGTGGTGTTAGTGCTAGTGGTAGTAGTAATGGTGGTGGTAGTAGTAGTAGTGGTGGTGGTAGCAGTAGTAGTAGTGGTGGTGGTGGTGTTGGTGCTAGTGGTGGTGGAGGCTGTAGTAGCAGTAGGAGTTGTTGTTGTACCAGTAGTAGTAGTTGTTGTAGCATTAATGGTAGTCATTGTAGTAGTAACAGTCACAGTAGTAGCAGCAGAAGTTGTTGTACCTTAATATTACTTCCCACTTTAAACATGTTTATCACCATGTTTCAGACTGTCTCAAGCCAAACAACTGAACGAAACACTGTTGCAGAAACTGAAGGTTGCCAAGAACTCGAGCATGACTGCTGAAGAGCGAGCTAAGAAGATGGAGGAGATGCTGAATGACGAGGAGGCAACGCAGGAGAACATAAATAGAGATCTGAAGGATCTCCGCGACATGCAGTTCAAGAAGATGCAGGAGTTGCAGAATTATCGAACGACGGAGAAAAACGTTGAAGCTGAAATACAGGTGAGTTTTAAAGTGATTGATTCTCCTCTGGTTCTGCGAATGAATGCCTGAACCACTTTTAAAACGAAATGTTGATGTTATCTGTATTAATGTGACCATAAGAGGTGTTAAATAGTTTATATATATTGGATTAAAAGCTTGACAAATGATCAGAACAAATGACAGAAGCATTTAAGAATGAATATTTTAAATTTTATTTGTATTTAAGAGTATCAGTTTTGGTTTCAAAATAATATACTAAATATATTTTATTGTCAAATCTTTTAAAAGTGTACTTGTAAAAGTCACACTTGTTATTTTATCAGCATTAAATTGTACTTGCAATGGTGTTAACTAGTAATTTAAATTCATTTTACAAAACTGTCACCTTTCATTAGCAATTACTTTGTTTGTTGTTTATTTTCTTGCTTCTTTCTTTGTTTCTTAGTTTCTTTCTTTCTTTCTTTCTTTCTTTCTGTTTATTTATTTATTTATTTATTTATTTATTTGTTTATTTATTTATTTATTTATTTTATTTTATTTTATTTATTTCAGGGAAGCAATGCAGCTGCCAGGAATCTGAACAGCAAAATCACCAAGCTGGATACAGATTCTTTGAAACAACAAGAAATTATTTACAACCAGGTACATTTTACACTTTATTTAAACTCTTTTACCTCTGTTGTGGGGGATGTATTAAATAATTATAATAATAAAGTCATTAATAAAATAAACACATTTAGCTTAAGTATTTATGCTCTATAAGTACTGATAACCTTTCATAAATGAACCTGTGTAGACAATTAATCATTATTTGTCATTTTTGATATTATTTCTATTTTATTTTATTTTATTATTTTTTTATTTTTCTTATTTGTCATCAATCTTAACTGTTACCTTACTTAAAGTAACTGTTACTATCATGATTATTATGATTTTATTAATTTATTTATTTACTTATTGATACATTTGTTTATTTATTTATATATTTATTTACTTATTAATATGTTTATTTATTTATTGATATGTTTGTTTGTTTATTTATTTATTTATTTATTTATGTATTTATGTATTTGTTTATTTATTTATTTATTTACTTACTTATTGATATATTTATTTGTTTGTTTATTTACTTATTCATATGTTTATTTATTTACTTATATATTTATATGTGCTAATTGGTGTATATATTTTTAAAAACCTGCTTTATTTATTTATTTAATCCTAGGATTTCAACATTCAACAACTGGAGAGAAGAATAAATCGCATGCAGGGAGAGCGAAGCAATGAGGAGAAGATTCACCTCGAAGCCCGAATTGAGGAGCTCACTCAGGAACTGGAAAACAAGAACATGACCAACACCCTGCTTAATGCACAGCTCAAGAGGTTACAGGTTTGTCTCCTCTTTCATAGCTCTTTATTTAAAAATAGGAACGTTCATTTCAAAACTGAATATGTCTGTTTTTCTTTTCTGTTTTTTTTTTCTTTCTATTTCTTGATTTTTATTTACATATAGTGATATATTAATTTTAGAAATGATTTATGTCAGTGTATTTCATTTCAGTTCTCTAATAAAAGTATAGCCTTTATTTTTTATATGTTTTGTTAAATTTTTATCATCAGTTTATTATTATTATTATTACCATAATCATTAATTCTTTTCTTTTCTGTTTAAGTAGAAAAAAATAAAAATGGATATAAAATTATGCATTTTTACTAAATATTTTCTTTTTATCATATTTACTTTTTTATGTTATAATAAAGCAAAATACAGTTTATTATTATTATTATTATTATTATTTTATATATATTATAAAGCAAAATATAATAATTATTGAATTTTTAATTTAAGCAAAATGGTATATATTATTTTTATTATTGTTATTGTTAATGTTAAAATTATTACTGTTGTTATTGTTATTATTGTTACGTTATTATTATTATTATCATTATTGTTATTATTAGTATAATGATTATTAGTATTGTTATTACTGTTGTTATGTGTTATTTCAGGATGACATTCGGCGAGTGACTCGTGAACTGGAGATCAGTACGAATGAGAAGAATGATTTGACGAGTAAGATACAGGAACTGAACTTGTTCAACGACAACTCCGAGAGAAAGCTCCGCAGAATGATCATTTCAAAACAGGTTACTATGACAACCAGTTAGATTCTGGAGTTACTGTTGCTTGGAATTTTCAGATTTTTTTTTTTTTTTAAATTTAGTTTAATGTGGGAAATTATTTAATTCAAGATATTTTCCCAGTTATTATTGCTCTGTCATCATTTTTATTTCATTCTGTCACTTGCTTTCTGTTTTCACTAATTTTATTTTATTTTATATTTTTGAATTTTTTTGTTATGCTTTTTTAGAGGATTCTACTGAAAAGCTTCTTTTGGACTGTTTCAGCACATTAGATCCCAATCTTTATTAATAATAAAGAACAAAAAATAACAAAATGGACTCTTTTTAAGCAGAATAGTTTTCATATTTTTATTTTTATTTTTTTTTAAATAGATAAAACATATAGCTAAGTGCTGAAAATTTGAAATAAGACTTCTAATATGTTCTTTGTTTTTTTAATTATTAATATTATTTTTATTTTTATTTTTTTTATTAAAATAAAATATTTTGTTATTTTTAGGACAGGATGGTGGATGAAAATGTTTTGAAACTGGAGATCAAACGACTTCGTGATCTTCTCAACGATAAATCAGATCACGTCATGTCCCTGGAAAACAGAAAACTACAGCTAGAAACCGTAAGTATAATTTATCTACATCAATACATAAATATATCAATATTTTAATATCTGGAAACAGAAAACTTCAACCTGAATCTCTAAACACAATTTATTTTAATAATGTAATCCATGTTATAGTTTTAAATAGCTAGATACTATAAGGTTATCTATATTTTTTAATATTTGGAAAAACTGAAACTACAACTTATTTTTATTTACAGAATCATTTGAAACCCAGGATTTGATATATATTTTTATTATAATTTTTTTGTTTTAAATTCAAAGTATGAAAGAAAATGATATAGTTTTTGAGATTAATTTTATTTTGAGGATCTTTTGACATCCAACAGTTGATATTTATTTATTTATTATTTTAATTTTTTTATGCTTGGTATCATTAAAAAAACATTTATTCATCGATTCATTGATTTATTTGTTCATTCATTTACTCATTCATTCGTTCATTCATTCAGGCGATGAAGGAGAGACAACAGGAAATAGAAATTCACAAGGACATGCTCAGAGCTCAAGTTCGTGTTTCTGAAGAGGAGCGACAGCAAATCAGTGCTGAACTTCATGAGCGAATCTCAAAAATTGATAAACTTAGACAGCGGTAAGACTCCAACATTATCATCACAAATATATCTGTTAACATAAAAAAAAAATAATAAATAATAAAAAATAATAAATAATAAAAAATAAACTAAAATAAAAAAAAAAATATATAAAATTATTTATAAAAATGACAAAAATAAAATGAAAATAATTGTTGTTTATAAAACTGTATTACAGTAAAATAACTTTTGGTGTACCCTGTATATATATATATATATATATATATGAAGTACTCAGGGCATTTTTATTTTAGTTTATTTTTTATTATTTATTTATTTTTATATATATATATATATATATATATGTGTACTCAGGGCATTTTTATTTCAGTTTATTTTTTATATTTATTATTATTTTTTTATATATATATATATACAGGGTACACCAAAAGTTATTTTACTGTAATACAGTTTTATAAACAACAATTATATTTCAGTGAAAACTTCATTGTTTGTCACCCAGTAGCCTATTATGTTGTTGTTTTTTCTGCTGGGATGTCATCAAATGTTCATTCATTCATTTTCTAAACAGCTCCAGATGTTGAAATTTCAATTTTTTTTTTTAAATTCATTTCTTAGGTATGAAATTCTTATGGTTACCATGGCACCAGCAGAAGGCGAAGAAGAGAAAACACAGGCATATTACGTTATCAAGGTACACCATACCTTTGTGTTTTACTGTGTTAACTTGTTTTTTATGTGTTAACTTGTGTTTTACTGTGTTAACTTGTCTTTTAGTGTGTTAACATGACTGTGTTTTAGTGTGTTAACTTGTGTTTGACTGAACTGTGTTAGATGATGTAGTATTACTGTGTCAGTTGAATTCAGTGTTTTAAATTTAACCAGTATGTTTTTATATACAGAAATATGCTAGAAGCTAAATAGATTCAACTGTTTGTTGATATACAGGGTGGTCCAAAAGTAGGTGGACAGTAAATGATAACATTTATTTTGAGATTTGATATACAGTTATATTTACTCCAAAAGTAGGTGGACTGTATTAAATTTAAATAATTGTAGTTGTAAAATTTTAAATAATATAGCACAAGTACCATAATTATAATGAACACCATTGTAATAATACAACCCTAACCCTAACCCAAACACTTTTGGAACTGATAAATGTATATGGTTAATTTTACTGCAGTAATGGCTGTTGTTATTAATAGATGTTAATAAAATGATAAAAATAACAGCTATGAGAAATACACAGTCACTATAAAATAATATGACAGCAATATACACCAAACAAGAAAAACAACAACAGTAAAACATGGCACAGATTTATGTTAGTGTTGTTATTATTATCAGTACTTTTCTTATTATTATCAGAATTAGTACTTTATTGTAACTACTGTTGTTCTTGTTGTTAATTTACTATTATTAGTATTACAGTATTTGTATTTATTATAAAAAGCTATTATTATTATTGTTATTATTATTATTATAAGTAGTATTATTTGTTGTTACTGGTATTACTGTTCCTGTTGTTATTGTTTTTATTACAATATTACTGTTATTACTACTACATCCATTATTATTGTTATTATTATTATTATTATTGTTAATATTATTTTATTACTGTTATTATTATTACTATTACTACTACTACCACCACTACTACTACTATCATTTTTATTATTATTATTATTACTACTACTACTACTACTACTGCTACTAATATTATTATTATTACTACTACTACTACTACTACTACTATGTTATTATTATTATTATTATTATTATTATTATTATTATTATTATTATTATTAATCATCAGGCAGCCCAGGAGAAGGAGGAGCTGCAGAGAGAAGGAGATGAACTTGATGCACAGATCAGGAAGGCAGAGAAGGAAATTCGAGCTTTGGAAAACACGCTCAAGTTGATGAACGGGAGAAACGAGATTTACAGAAAAAGTTTCAACAGAATCACTGAAACCAGTAAGTAGTTTTGTAAAATTAATACTTGACTTAAACATATTTAGTTATAGGATCAGTTCACTACTTCATTTTCAAATTGGTGCTATACATCTATCCAAGGTTATAGTGCATTTTTTTTAATGTTTATGGGAAGGCATATGTTAATATTCATTTGCTGTTTAATTTATTTGCAGCAATATGTTACTTTGGTGATACTATTTTTACATTAACATTATAATTAATGCTTTAAATTAATAGTAATTATAATGATAATTATCATCATCTTCATTTTTATTGTTGTCATATTTTTTATAGTAATATATATATAATCATCACAATATCATCATCATCATCATAATTATAAAGAAGATGATAAAATGTTTTGAGTTGTTATTAAATAATAAAATAAGTCATAGATCCATATAAAATAGCCAGTGTTATTTTATTTAATTTCTTCTCCTGGATTGAGACAACATTGATTCATAATAATATTAAGAGAAACACAGAGAAACTAAACATAAAATCGTGTACAAACTGACTGTTGATGTTGTCGTAGGTGATGAGATGGAGGAGAAACAGCAGCTGGATGAACAGCTGCGTGCTGTGATGGACAAGTACAAATACAAGAGGAGACAAATCCGCGAGCTTCAGGAAGATCTTCATCATTGAGTTATCTGAACACACACACACACACAAACACAGTGTGTCCATCATTAATTCCCAGCACACACACACACAACACACACCCTTGATACATTACAGACACACACAGACACACACACACACACACACACACACACACACACACACACACACCCTCATACACAGACACACACACACCCACATACACACACACACACACACACACACAAACAGACAGACACACACACACACACACACACACACACACACACACACACACAGACAGACAGATAGACAGACATGTATAAATGCATATAATGTCTGTGCATTATTCATCATATTTCTGTGACCTGTAATAAAGGTATATTGGGGACGGTTCGGGAAGTAGCTATCTTCAGAATTATTTTAAAAGGGGGGATGAATTTAAAAAAGATAAAAAAATAGATGTTAAGAAATACTGGCCTAAATGTCATAATATTTTCAGTTTATTCAAATTCAGTGATATTCACAATATACATTTTTGATTATGAATTTCTTAAAAGGACCAATGAGTGTGTGTGTTTAGGAGTATATATTTATTTTCATTATTATTATTATTATTATTATTATTATTATTATTATTATTATTATTATTATTATTATTATTATTATTATTATTATTATTTTTTTTTTTTTTTTCAGACAATGACCAATACTCTGGACACACTGACCAGAGATGAGGATGCCTATGTGGAAATGATTGAAGAAAAACATGTAAGTGTTTGTTTATTTTTATTTTTTTAATAAAATATAACACAGATTAATCATTTACCTTGACTTCAATACATCTTACCTGATCAGTCTAACCTCAGAGACAATATTAATGACTTGTCACCATCATTACTTACTTTAAATATCAGCTATTTTAATTTTCTGGCAGTTGGTGGATTTGTCAGCTTCTGGTGCAGTTTAAACCAAAAAAGAAATTAAACATGTACATGTTTTTAAAAACTACTACCTTTTGACCTTGTTTAAGTGTTGTTGTCATAGCAACAGTATTTCGTTTCAATAAAATTGTAATAATAATGTAATAATAAAAATAATTTCAATTTAATTTTAATAATATTAATTTTAATAATTTTTATGAAATGTTCAACAGTAATAATAATAATAAATAATAGTTTAATTTAAAAACAGTAATTCTTTGATTTTGGATAGATATTA
>CM022666.1:13885605-13888105 GCA_012295275.1 Chrysomallon squamiferum
CACAGTATTTATAGACATTTTTTTCTTCACGCTGAAATATGTGTTTGTAACGTGAAGAGGTATTAGTGACTGGTTACATTTAAATGAGTCATATGGTCACAAATGTGTAATTGTTTATGTGTTACAGTATCATTGTATTTATAGTCCCTTTTAATGAAACAAGTCATTGGAGTTTGTAACAGAAAATTGAGAGTTGACTTTTCTTGTTATTTATTTATTTTTATTTTTATTATTATTATTATTATTATTATTATTATTATTATTATTATTATTATTATTATCATTATTATCATTATTATACATTCCAGTGTGAAATATCTGTTAATTTATTTATTTCTTAAAAAATTTAAATTATTCTTGAATGCTAATAGAAACAAAAATATAAACATTAATAATTCTTCACGAATTTAATTTCTACCATGAACGTAATTTTTATTGTTTTCTATTTAATTATGTTCAGTAAGATTCACTTTTTTTTTTTTTTTTTTTTTTTTTTTATAAAAACTATTTTATCCAGTACGTACGTTTGTCCGTCCACAGATGTCTCAGGTTTCAAAATGTTATCACTCCGTCAGAGAATGATTTAACTCCGTCAGAGAATGATTTTTTATATTTGTTTGTTAAAATAAAATATGTACGTTACACGAGCTCCGTCATGTTTGTAATGCAAAGATTTGTCCGTCCATTATTTATGTAAATAAAATATTTATAAATCGTCAGAATTGTTTTCTTGTTTTTTCTCTTCTTCTTCTTCTTATTAGTAGTAGTAGTAGTAGTTGTAGTAATAGTAATAGTAGTGAGGTTGTTATTGTTGTTGTCTTTATTTGTTTATTATTGCTATTGTTGGTGGTGGTGATGGTAGTACCTACTCTTTAAAGCTTATTGATTGTTAGAGAAATACATTTTCCATAACACGTAATTATGACGTCATTGCCTACTGATATTGGTGCTGATAGTTATAATTGTTTTGTTCTGCCATCACGTGAAAATAATGCGATACTGTCATAAATGAATACATAAATAAATAAATGACTGAACTCAGATTATGACGTGTAAAAAAATTATAAAAAAAAAAAAAAAAAAAAAAAAAAAAAAATCATATGTCGGAAGTACGCAGAATATATTTATTCTGTTCCTTCACATCACCAAAGATATTTTAATTTAAAGTACATGAACTTTATTTTTAAAAAAATCGATTAATTACCCCATCCCTAAACATAATGACTGCGTATACTGTAAATAAAATGCGTTCGTGCATGAGTTAGTAATATTATTTTGATTGTAGTTGTGGTAAATTGTTAAAGTAGTTGTTATTGTAGTCATACTAGTACTACTAATAATGGTAGTAGCAGTAACAGTTACAGCAGAAATAACAATAATAATATTTTTAATAGTAGATTCTGTAGTAGAGGTTGTAGTAATAATTAAAGTTAAATTAGTTAATAAAAAATAGTACTACTAAAAGTAATAGCAGTAGTCGTAGTAATAGTACTAGTATTATCTTTAGTAGGAACCGTAATATTTAAAAGTAGTAGTAGTACGTAGAAGTAATAGTTGTAATAGTACTAGTAGTAGTAGTAGTAGTAGTAGTAGTAGTAGAAGCAGTAGTAGTGCAGTAGTTGTAGTAACTAGTTTTAGCAATAGTAATAGCAGTGACAACGGTTGCATTATCGTTAATAGTTGATATTATGATTCTGTTGCTTCGATTTTCTTTCAAAAAGTAACAAAAATTCTTTATGACTCATTTACAAAACTTATAGCCGAACACATCATTCCAAGGCCGAATGTTCTGTTAAACTGCAGTGAGGTTTTATTTCGATGAATGCAGCTAAGAAAAACAAAATAAACGAAACATTCAACTCTGTATCGAATCGTGTTTACACTTCTCGACTGATCCTGTAATGGGGTGCGCTGTACATGTGAACTGGGATTTGTTTTTATATCCTGAAAACAGTTAACCGCGAACAACCGTGAACAACCGCGAATAACCGCCAATAAAAGAGATATTTTTGCTATAAAGTCCAGTTTCGTACAAAAGAAAAAATCTCCACCACTGCTGCGATGTATCCGAGTTTTTAGAAACGTCATCAAAGCGGGCAGGTGTTTTTGTGAGTTCAGACGTCGTTAGTCAGGTGTGCTACAATGTCAGTTTCTTCTTTTATTTTATTCTTTTTTTATTTTATTATTATTATTATTATTATATATATATTTTTTTTTTGGGGGTCTTTTATTTTGTATCTTTTCATATTTATTTATTTATTTTTTATTTATTTATTTATTTATTTATTGTTATTGTTGTTGTTGTTGTTTTTTTGTTGTCGTTGTTGTTGATGCTGTTATTACAATTACTATTATTTATTTATTGACTTTCTTATTTATTTATTTATTTATTTATTTGTGTTAGTTTTTTCTTCATTTGTTTTTTCATCAACTTTTATTTTATTTCCCCCCCCCCATTAAAAATATTTTTATTTTATTTACTGGTATAATCACTGTATCC
>CM022666.1:13893105-13900605 GCA_012295275.1 Chrysomallon squamiferum
GATGTGAAAGCAAAGTGTACAAAAGATGCGACTTAAGAACGTGATCATGTTTAATACACATTTTAACTCTTTCTCACGGGTCAAGTAATTAACGTCGTTTTATAAAAAAATTTCAAGCTGGACAGGAACCGTAACAAGGGATCAGAACTTTTGAAAAGTATTATCGGGATCAGTCGCGTATTTTCGGACATTAAAGTTGAGGATTATTTCCTAGACCGTTAACACGAGCAAGATTAATTCTGGATCAAAATAAGATCAAAGGTGGACTGTGACGTTGTTACATAATGTAACACAGTATTTTGTAACGCAGAGAAGTTGATGTAACAACAGATAACAAGGAAGTATGTAATGCTGTACGAACTGAAGTCGCCAGGAATCTGAGAGAGACTATAAATACAACGTTACGGTGATGTGACAAAGGACAGTTTGTTACACGTTGTGAAGTGAGATTACAAAAAACTGTAAGTATATCACACGAAATTAAAGTGAGATTCCCAGAGGAAAATACATAGCATGACAGTGAGATCGCGGGAGATCAATTAAAACGTATACAACATTGTATAAACGTGAGAAAAAACAAAACATCTGTTAGAAAGTACGAACAGCAGTAGAAATCGAAGATAGAAACATTTTCTTTCAAAGTTAGCCTGAAATACAGCGACAAAGAAGACACATATATATTTGTGTAGTGTTACGAAAGTTCAGAAGGATTACAGGTATTAAAACACAAAGATTATGAATCACTTGTTCAACTGTTAAACACAAATACCACGGATCTGCTATTAAAACTTTTGGCTCAAAACTGTAGCTTGAGATGATTCAAAACAAATAACGAAAAACGTTCAGTAAACGTCGACTTTTATTTAATATTGCGTCTACAGTTTTAAAATAAAACCACAAACACGTGAGGTAAAAGATTTTTCAGCTGAGATATTTGATATTTCTTCAAGTCCGCAGATCATAAAACAAACAGCTATCGTTCCGTGAACCGTCTATTATAACAAGTGGATTATTTGCACGTTCTCGAAATCCAAAACTAACAGCTCTTTCGTTTGGGGATTTTTTTTTTCTCGGTTACATCATTATTTTCAGCCGACTACACTGGCAGCTACCCAAAGATTTTTTTTTTATTTTTTTTTTTATCATTTTTATTTTTAAAACCCTCTACTCGTTTTCCTCTGGATCTCTATCAAAAGAAACAGAATTATCATCTCACCATTCACGTGCCTTTCTATTCATAGATCTGGATTAACGTAATCGTAACGTTTGAATTTGTTTTTAGCCCACTGACGAAAGGACTTCAGACTTATTTACGCAAGACTTGAAAAGACTTTGACGCGAAGTTTTTCCAGAATTGGTTTAATTTGACGACAGACGTTTTCACCTGTACTCATTCTTGTCTAAAGATAGAATCACATTGGCACGCATTATCTCTCAGCTCACATCTTTGTTTTCAGTGTCTTGCCAGGATTTCCCTTCACCAGAGTTGCTCTGTCTCCTCTGCTCGGGTTTTGGAAGTGATAGTTTGCTTACCCCCAGGGATAAATCTTCTACCTACTTGTCTAGGGCGCGGACCACACAGGAATACTTATTTACAAGGCTTAGATTTGTGTCCCCGTCAAACTTTGAAAGTGGATCCGGGATGCTGTTGTTGTAGCTGTGTGTTTGGAAATTTCTGATCGTGGACTTTAAAAAAAAATGATCAGTTTCGTGGGACAAGGAAAGCTGAAATCAAAGGTAAGTTAATTTAATTTTTTTTTTTTTTTTTTTTTTTTTTTTTTTAAATTTTCTACCTTAAAATCAGTTATTTTCGTAATTATAATTGGATAAAATAAGAGTAATGATACTTTGCTCTAGAGATCAGACATTTGTCAGGTACTGCCCAGTATACCCAAAGAACGACAAAGATACTCCATGAATATTATTTAATCTTCTTTTTTTACTTTTTTAAATAAATAAAAGACCTCGACGCATATAAAATAAATAAAAAATTGAAATTAATTATCAGAGCTTCTTCTGTTTACAAAGTAATTTTAATATAAATTGTTAGAAGATATTTCCAGTTTACATACTGGATGACTCATATACACACACCACTCATACATGTGCACACATAGACTCGCAAACACACATAATTATGCACACAGAAACACACACACAAATATGCATGAAAACGTACACACATATTAACATACGTGTATAGATGAATATAAGTAAAATAAAGAAATTAACGAAAACGAGAAGAAAACAATTGACGTCTTATGTTAAAATAAACTTTTATATCAAATTTCAGTAACTTTTCTTTTGAACCATCTCTTCTTTTTCTCTCTTCTTTTATTCGCAGTAATTATGAACTATTTTTTAAATAATAATTTTGTATTCTTCTGATGAACGGTAATTAGTATTCATGAATGTTAAATGATTGGTAATATTTTGAACAAATTATATACCTATGTTTATAATCATTTACATATATTTATTCCTATTATTCCTATTATTTATTCTTATAAAATATTTAACTTTCTATCTATCTGTCTGTCTAGCTGTCTATCTGTATATATTGTTTATTACATATATCTTATGATGATCGTTAATGGAGTCGTATAATGATGAAGATGATAATGTTGATGATAATGTTGATGATAATGATGAAAAATTGATGATAAAAAGATAAAGGATGATCAAAGATGAAACAAAAAAGAAAGAAGTAACAAATACAATAAGAACAAGAAGGTGCATTAAAAACAAAACAAGACTAAATGAAAACAATTCCAAATATTTAAAACACTAAAATATTAATTCTTTCTTTATCTGCTTGGAAAGAGAGAGAAACACTTGATAGAAAATACCAGGAATAACAGAATTTGTCGAATTTCGAACGAAACTGTTATATTTAAACCTACAGATAACAAAACATTCTTCTAAACATCTTTGACAGAAGAAGGATTTTTTTTTTTTAGCAAAGACGAAATAACAACAGCAACAACATGATGAACAATTTGTTGTTGTTGATGATATAACTTTTGCTTTTAAGGTTTGATGATGATGATGATGATCATAATAACCTCAGTAGTAATAACAGTAACAGCAACAACAAGAACAAAATAATAAATAAATAATAACCTTTATATTCAGAAATACACAACAATGCTGACTTTTTATTTATTTATTTATTTATTTGTTTATTTATTTATTTATCTTTTTATTTTATGTTGATATTTCAGTATAAGACGAACACTGAGCTATTCTTTTGAATAAAATCATGAATAATACAAAATTTTAAAACTGCTCATTTGAATTTAAAATATATGCATGACGAATAAGCAGCTTATTCTTTCCTCTCTGACAAACGTCATCATCATCGTCGTCTTCGTTAATCATATTTATTGTTCAGATTCTATTATATCAACTACAACGTCTACACTTATTACTACTATTGCTATTACAACCATTATTTCTACCACTGCTACAACAACAGCTACTATTAGCGGCTACAAAATCAGTTAATATTACCACTACTTCTACAACTTCAGCTGCAACGACTACTACTACTATTTCCACTACACCTACAACAACAAAAGTAGCTACTACTTATTACTATTACCGCTACAAGCATCAAAGCTACTAATATTTCTGTTATTGTTTTTCTTGTTACTGTTATCCCTATTATTATTATTATTATTATTATTATTATTATTATTATTATTTCTTAACGAGAAAAGCCTTTGATCCGGACCACATTTTGATTAATTTATTTTATTTACGTGCTAAAGACGCCTTTCCTGGCCACGTCTCAAACTCGAGTCTGAACTCTGTAATTACCTACGTCAGCGTTCACAGCAGCCTTAGACTGAGAAAGTTAACACAGTGACTAAGCTGTTTCCCACGAACCCACCTCGCTGCTTAAACACCCGTCTCACAGTCACTTTGAATGGTGGTTTTAGTGTGGTTATATAGCCTATGTTTAAAACCCTCGGGTTAAGGTCGCTATCTCAAAGTATTGATGTTTAAGTTAAAAACAGTATGTTTGTTATGAAAATGCAGTCCAAAATAAACAACAATTACAAAAAGAAAAAAAGAAAAAATTAAGAAAATAGCAGCGAGGGTTCATAACGAGATATAGAACTGCGGGTTCTAAGTTTTAATCTTCTCTTTTTTTTTTTTTTTTTTAGCGTTATATTGTAAATAATGTTTAATGTTCTGGCTTCTAGGTTAATTTTCGTAGTATGTGACAGAAGTATGATGAACTATTTAATGTAGTTATAAATATATTTTTGGTATATAACAGAGATTTATCCAGTTCCAACTATATATGTGATATTAAAAACTATTTATACATATTTGTAGTTATATATATATATATGTGTGTTTGTATTTTGAGAGAGAGAGAGAGAGAGAGAGAGAGAGAGAGAGAGAGAGAGAGAGAGAGAGAGAGAGAGAGAGAGAGAGAGAGAGAGAGAGAGAGAGAGAGAGAGAGAGAGAGAGATCACAACCTTAAACCTCGCCTATAAAAGGATTGTGAATGTGCTCCTGGTCTTTGCAAACACGTAAATAAAACTTTGGTTGTTTCTCACGGACAGTTTGCTTGTTAGGAAGTCCACTGTTGTTATCACAAAACTTAGTAACGGACACACTACGCACCGGTTAGAGCCGCAAGCAAACGAATACTACCGTTAGAGTTGAACCATTCAAGCATTAGTAACACGTTGTTTTCAAGTCTTTTGACGCTCTAAATGGGTTTTTAACATTCTACAGAGAATCTTTTTTTACTTCTTTTTTTTTTTTTTAGTCTATAAAACTGTAGAAATCTTAAAGTACTCGTTATATTTAATTTTAACGGAATCAAAATACCAAATTATGTGAGTATGAGTGTGTGTGTTTTGCGATCTAATGAAATATCAAAATATTTTACATTTAAAATTCAAGATAAAAGTAAAATTTTTTTTAACAATTACCTATCTCCTAATATACAATTGCTTGTTATTTGTAATACTGAACACATACATACATACATACATACATACATACATACATATATACATACATACATACATATATACATACGTAAATACATACATACATACATACATACGTAAATACATACATACATACATACATAAATACGCACATAAACACATAAATGCATACATTACATATATTTACATAAATATTATTTCGTCTGTTTAAACAGGCTAATGTAACACTATACAAACATCAGCTGAATTCTTTTCTTCAAAACGGGAGTGGCCAGTCACGTGTTTTTCGCGTGAGTCAAGGTAGTGAAAGGGTTTTAGTGATATCTAAACAATAGATTCATTGTTGCTAAAAATAATTTATAAAAATTAGTATATATTCAGGATCTGCATATTACTTAAAATAATATATCAAAACAGGTATGTATATATATATATCTTGAGGATCATCTATATTTAGTTGGTTTTAAGTCTTGAACTACTGAACTGAAGTAACTGGTGAAGTGATTACAATACGTGATGTCATCCGTTTACTTTTGATATATTCTAAACATCTGCGTTCTAATTCATAAAACAAATATACACAGTTCATTAATATGAATCGATCCCATTATCCTTCTAATAATTGAAAAGTTAAATGTAATTTGCTTACTTCTGATTATTATTGTTATTATTATTTTATTATTGTTGTTATTATTATTATTATTATTATTATTATTATTATTATTATTATTATTATTATTATTATTATTATTATTATTATTATTATTATTATTATTATTATTATTATTATTATTATTATTATTATTATTTTTTTTATTATTATTATTATTATTATTATTATTATTATTATTATTATTATTATTATTATTATTATTATTATTATTATTATTATTATTATTATTATTATTATTATTATTATTATTATTATTATTATTATTATTATTATTATTATTATTATTATTATTATTATTATTATTATTATTATTATTATTATTATTATTATTATTATTATTATTATTATTATTATTATTATTATTATTATTATTATTATTATATTATTATTATTAATACATTAACACCCACATGTAATCCGCATACTATTAATTTTTGTTTGAATTTTAACATGTTGATCCTCTTTGACTATTTATCGTTACGCTGTGGTGATCGTTGAAGCTGTCGTCCTCATTGTAAAGTCATTTTCTTTTATTCGGTCACAGGTGGTTGCCTGTATTGTGCAATCTTGATAAATGACAAATAAAATACGACAGATTTATGTGTGTGTGTTTTATTCGACTCCGTGAGAAGGTGCTCCACAAAACGTGGAGGAATTTCATTGCATTATTCACGTCATTGTAGAGTGAGTTATGCGGAATAAAAGGACAAACAAATAAATAAAAAAACATAATAAAAAAATAAAAATAAAAAAAAATAAGAAAAAATACAATAAAAAATATCAAATCAAATAAATAAAATAAAAAAGAGAGAAAGAAATCTAAATAAGTAAATAAATAAATAAATAATAATAATAATAAAAGTGAATCTTATACATCTAAATCGTAATAATAATAAAATTCCATTTCGTTTGTATATAAAATATAACCTATACATACGTACATCGATACACATACATGCATACGTTCACATACATACATACATACATACATACATGTATACATACATACATACATATATACACACACGTACATACATACATACATACAAATACATAAACATATACACACGCATCCATATAAAACAAGTACAAAAGAAAGAAAGAAAGAAAGAAAGAAAGAAAGAAGAAAGAATGAAGACGTGTTTCTGTGTTAGATAAGATGTGTTGCTAGATTCATGGACACTGGTTCAGCTCTGGGGCGCCAGAAAATATTTTCCTTTGTTTCGATTTAGTCCTGTTGTCCAGCCTTTCAGTTCCGCCTTTTGTATGATACCTGCTCTGTGAAACGCGTCTAAAAGACGGTTATTATTATTATTATTATTATTTAGTCAAAGCCACACCTCTGATTACACGAGATTTCGACGCAACGAAAACATGTCGTTTTCAATAACATTTTTTTTTTCTTTCTTGTCGTAGTTCATCGTGGAAAAGATGACTAAAAGAGAGTCAGACTAAAAATAAAATAAATAAATATATAGATATTTGAGGATAGTTTATATTGGTAATAATAATAATAATAATAATAATAATAATAATAATAATAATAATAATAATAATAAGAAGAAGAAGAAGAAGAAGAAGAAGAAGAAGAACAAAAACAATATAACAACACAACAACAACGGTATCGATTATGTTGGTTATGATGATAATAATAATAATAATAATACAATCATTCCGATATTCACCATCAACAACAATATAACATTTCCTGTTAATAACTGTAGCACAAGAACAAAATTTAAATAAATAAATAAATAAATAAATAAATAAATAACTGGACTTGACAAAATTATTATTATTATTATTTTTTTATGTTAATCAGAAATAAAAACAAAATATTTGTTTCTGCT
>CM022666.1:13903105-13910605 GCA_012295275.1 Chrysomallon squamiferum
TCCAAATCATCTCAGCTACATGTATACACATTAGTCAGACACACACACGCAGACACACACACGCAGACATACACACACACACGCAGACATACACACACACACGCAGACATACACACACACACGCAGACATACACACACATACACCGGCAAACACACACACACGCAGACATACACACACACACGCAGACACACACATATGCACGTATATACTCAAAATATGAAAAAGTGTGCCATGCAAATATAGGTACATGTCTGCATGTGAAAATTAGTACGTGTTTGTATTTGTATGTGAGTATATGCGTATATAATGTCTGTGTGTGTGTGTGTGTGTGTGTATGAAGGTCATTACGATAGCTAAAGTTAATTTAAATTATTTAAATCCTCCTAACCTGGAAATACAGCTTGAATACTAGAAAATAAATTACAATAACAGCTTTTCTTGTTAGCTGCTTCACAACGTACGAGCACTGAATGTCTCGTATAAATCTCCTTCACACAAACCTCGATTTGATATTTTTACTGTCAGAGAAACACGGTTCACGGAGTTCGTTGCGAAACTTCCAGACAAAGCAGGTCTGTTTCACACCCCAAACAGCGCTCTGAAGGAATGCATACCCTTGAGGATTATCTCCCTTTGAAAGAAGAAACCAGTCGACTAATCACACGCTCTGCACCAATCAGTGGATTTTTGGCTCTTTGTTCAGGGGGTTGACTGTAACGTTTAAGACCGCGGGTAGAAGTAATTACAGGTTCTGACCACAAACAACCGCGACTAAGAATGGGACATTGATGCGGAAGAGCGACTAAGCGGTTAGTGTTAACACCGAGTTTTGTGTGAGCCGCGGGTAGTTTACGGGTTTCTTTTCTAGCGGTAGGTGTCGGGTGAAAAGGTAAAGGTCACAGAGTTGTGTAAAACAGAGGGAAATGTTTCTTGTAAAAATTCACATTTAGTTTTGTTGTGTCGTCACATGTTTGGTCGTATTTTTATGTTTTTTTTGTATTTCAGATATTTCTTTATGAAATTTAGAAAATGTTTTCATGTTTGAGATTTTTTATTGATGGGAAAAGGGAAGAAAGAGAAAATGAGAGAGAGAGAGAGAGAGAGAGAGAGAGAGAGAGAGAGAGAGAGAGAGAGAGAGAGAGAGAGAGAGAGAGAGAGAGAGAGGGGTAATGATAGATAGAAAGAGATAAAGACAGAGAGAAAAATAAATGGAGATAGAGAGAAAGACGAATGGAGAGAAAAATAAATGGAGAGAGAGAAAGAGGTAAAGATAGAGAGAGAAAGATAAAGATAGAGCAAAATAGATGGGGAGGGAGAGGGTGAGTGACAGAGAGAGAGAGAGAGAGAGAGAGAGAGAGAGAGAGAGAGAGAGAGAGAGAGAGAGAGAGAGAGAGAGAGAGAGAGAGAGAGAGAGAAAATGAGAGAGAGAGAGAGAGAACTAACATCCTGTTTATTACTAACAGTTTACTGTATTCGCCTCACTGTACGTATCAAGTGGTGTGAAGAGTTATTCTCCAGGTAACCAGACTCTGCTGTTAACCAGACTCTGCTGTTAACCAGACCCTGCTGTTAACCAGACCCTGCTGTTAACCAGACTCTGCTGTTAACCAGACTCTGCTGTTAACCAGACCCTGCTGTTAACCAGACTCTGCTGTTAACCAGACTCTGCTGTTAACCAGACCCTGCTGTTAACCAGACTCTGCTGTTAACCAGACTCTGCTGTTAACCAGACACTAAACATAAAAAACAGTGCAGCGCGTCTTCATGTTTCATTTCGTCACTAATTGTGACACTTGATCTGGCAGTGTAACCCGGCTGTTGTCGTAACCAGACGACATCAACCTGAAAGCCGATAAGGCAGGGTTACGCCATTTGTGAATTAAGGTCAAAGTTCACGACATGTCAGCAAGGGCTAAATGTGAGAAGGAATCTGATTGGTTGTAATTTAAAAGAGTTCTGAATTAAATTTGTAATTATCTGATGCAACCTACCACAGATGATATTACGAATATATCTGTATGTGTGTGTGTGTGTGCGTGCGTGCGTGGGTGCGTGTTTGTATATCAGTTTGGGCATTTATTCGTTATTTACATATATACAAGCGTATATTAACACATACTCAGATGTAAAAATACTTATATGGATCCATACATACATACATACATACATACATACATACATACATACATACATACATACATACATACATACATACAAACATACATACACATACATACATACATACATACATACATACATACATACATACATACATACATACAAACATACATACATGCATACATACATACATACATACATACATAGTATTATCAAATGCACAAATGCACACATACCAGTGTACAAAGAATTACACGAGATTTCACGGTTGAGTTAGCACCACATAATAATGGGGGTGCTGAACAAAGATTTACCTGTATTCAGAAAATCAAGGTAACTAGGCCACGAAGATTAAACCCCCGCGGTTCTGCGTTGTAAGAGATGTCACGTCAAACTGAGACGACTGCTTCGAGTCTCAGTGAGATGGTAAACATATTTATTAGATTTTATCTCTGACTGTGTCAGTTGTCTCGTCTTCCACAAACAGCTTAAGCAAAAAATATCTGAGTACAGTGTTTGCTGGTTATACTTTTAGAAATGTATAAAATATATATATATATATATTCTGTCTGAAAACAAAATTCTGTATTATTCTATGTCTTTTTACTTATATCTCTGTATTCTCTGTATCTGTCTGTCCTCTGTTTGTGTGTCTCTCTCTCTCTGTTTCTCTGTCTTTTCTCTCTCTGTCTCTCTCTCTCTGCCTCTCTCTCCCCTCTCCCTCTCTCTCCCCCTCTCTCTCTCTCTCTCTCTCTCTCTCTCTCTCTCTCTCTCTCTCTCTCTCTCTCTCTCTCTCTCTCTCTCTCTCTCTCTCCCTTCCTCCCCCCCTCCCTCTCTCTCTCTCTCTCGTTTTACTTTTGTTACTTTGAACATGGTATTTATGTTAGTAGCATTCAGCTTTCCACCCATTTTTCCCTATGACTGTATTTTTTTCTTTTAAATGTTAAATTCTCTACGAAAGGATAATTTTATTACCTATATTTCACCGACATTAAAACACACTTTAATACTTATAATCTACCTAATAAATTTTCATTCTGCTGTATTTATTAATTTATTTCATCGAAGGATATTAAGCAGATGTCAAAATGACATTTTAATAGTAAATTTATTGTTCAAGGAATGATGCAGCAAAAGAACGTTGACAGTGAAAGTTTATTTCACGTGCAGGAAAGTTTTCTTTGGAACGTTTTGTGTCTTGATGTGCTGCGTTATTAAATGAAATACAAGATTTGCTAAGATACCCGGATGTTTTTCCCTCATTAATATTAATTAGTTATATTTTTAGTTCATTTGGACTGGACTTTAAAGATAATTTGACTAAAAAAATAAAAAAAAAAAAAAAAAAAAAAAAAAAAAAAAAAATGTAATAAATAAAAAAAAAAAATAAATAAATTAAAAAATAAAATAAAATAAAATAAATAACATAAAAAAATGGATGCAAATAAATAACAAATAAATAAAAATAAATAACAACGACAGTAACAAAAAAAAAGGAATAAATAACTACTTGAATAACATCAACATCAATAATAATAACAACAGGAAGAAGACGTAGTAATTGTCGTTGTGTTAATAGTAGTAGCAGTAATAGTTATAGTACTAGTGCTAGTAGTATTAACAGTTAGTAGTAGTATTAGTGGTCTTAGTGGTGATAACGGTTATAATTTCAAAATTAGCAGTTATAATAATAAATTTAAAAAGAATTTTTATTTTTTGATTTGTTGTGTCAGTTTGACAGTAAAAAAATAATACAAAAAAAAAAAAAAAAAAAATTTTTAGAAGAAGACGAGGTAAAGTTACAAAGTCAAACTGAAGAAGATTACTTTTGTTATCGTTGTCTTTGTTTGAAAATTCCCACGTATCACTAGAAAATGAACTTGGATGCAAAACTATTTCAACAAACGTGAGTAGGTGGTCAGGTAGTTTTATGTCGCTGCAGGAATTTTTCTCCCTTTTTTCGGGGATGATTCGCTTTTTATTCCAGCGAAAAGTTAATTTTTTAATGCGTGTGATACTTGTAAGCAACGTGCAGAAGGAATGATGTTAAGATGGGTAAGTTTTTTTTTTTTTTTTTTTTTTCTGGTTTTTATTTTATTTTATTTTATTTTAATTTTTTAAATTTTTAAAATATTATTTAATTTTTGTAATTTTTTTTTTTTTTTTTTTTTTTAATGTCCCCGTGAAATCTGCTAAATCATTATACTCCGAAAGAGACATGTTTTTATGTGTCGTTATAACACAGAATCATCCAAATTTATTTTGAGTATCAAATGAAGGGCATTGAGGACAATTTGGAAAAGGAAAAAACATTAATTGTAATTCATTTTCTCTGTCTTTAGTATTAGATTCTGTTAAGCTGATTATTATTATTATTATTATTATTATTATAATAATTGTTATTATTTTTATTGTTATTCCTATTATTATTATTATTTTTATTATTATTATTATTGTTATTATTGTTGTTGTTGCTGCTGCTGCTGTAGTTGTTTTTATTGTTATTGCTGTTATCATCATTATTATTATCGTTGTTGTTGTTGTCGTCGTTATATCACAATTGTTTAAACAAAAAGAACTCTTTGTAATAACAGTCTTATCAACATATTTATATAATATGAGTCTTCCATAATAATGCTATACATCTTATTTTTATAACAATTGTGTACTATGTTAATATTATATAAAAAAATCGTTTAAATGCTTTAATGATGCCAAATTGATTAAAACTTTTGGCAAGTAAAATGTTTCTGACCTCCAAACGTAATTTGTCTTGTGGTTGGGGTTAGGGTCATGGAAATTGGGGGATATTTGTTTAAAAACCCTAATGCCAAATTTCTAGGGGCGGGGATCCCTGGCAATTCTAAAGTTTGCTAATAAATAAAATGTCTTTTTGGTATACATTCGTCATCGTCGTTATTATTGTTATTGTTATTATTATTATTTGTTGTTGTTGTTGTTGAGATAAAGATATGTATGAGTGACCTATATTTTAAATAATTATTATAATTTTTAGTTTATGATGAAGTAACAGAAGATTTGAAATTCAGTCTGTGATGGTTAATGTAAACATTAATTGTTTAATATCTGAAACGTGCATATACTTTCCGACTGTATCTGTTTTTCTGTCTGTATGTCTGTTTATCTGTCTCTGAGTCTATGTGTGTATTTCACTGCCTCCCTCTATGTTTTTGTCTATCTGTTTGTATGTATGCGTGTATGATTGTGCCTTTGTATGTGTGTGTATATGCATAGTTTCATGTCTGTGTATATTTGTTTGTATGTATGCATCTGTCCATGTTTGTGTCTGTGTGTTTGTCTATAGGTATTTTTTTATGTATATATAATTATGTCTGTTAATGAACATAAAATCATAAGAATGTGAGAAACACTCTATATCTGCACCAATATCTAAAACTACTGAAACTTAAACCTGGATTTAAATATTTTACAAACATGCACCCAAGTTAAACTACGTCGTTTTAAGTTGAGCATACATGACTTTAAAGCGACTGGTTGTGAAAACAAAACTTTCTCACAGAAATTCAGCGAGTCTGTGAGAATTGGCAGTCACTGTTTGGTTGTTTGGTTCGACATTTTCTTCAGTGGAACGGACATTCTTGGATACCTCGCTATTTCTTTGTAAAGCTAGCTTTTTTGGATGAAGCTGTTTAGCTGTACACACGGATAAACTCAAGCAAACTGTTCGGAAAGGCAAACGTGGCCATATAAATAAAAAAAAATAAAAAAAAGAAGAGAACGAAAAGAAACCAGTCTAGATGTTTGTACGGATATATCAAACAAAACGGTTCTAAAAAGCAACTGCGGAGAAAATAAAATAAACTAGACACACGCAGTCATATTTACAAAATAACGTGACTTTGACTTAATCCACAAACAGAAAAAACAAAACCAAGATATTTCCTGTGCTTTTTAACAATAGCAGCGTAAAACCGAAAAAATATCACAACGTTAAAACGACGGCTATCACTATTATGGTTTAGGTTACAATTACAACTACTACTTCTTTGTTGTTGGTGGCATTGCTACTACGTCTACTGCAACCGCTACTGTTACTACTCCTGTAAACTTTCAGAATACATGTAATAAACATTCTACTGAAAATATCGTTGTCAGAATAAATAAAAGACGTTGATAATCTGACTGATAAT
This sequence comes from Chrysomallon squamiferum, assembly GCA_012295275.1. Classification (NCBI taxonomy): domain Eukaryota; kingdom Metazoa; phylum Mollusca; class Gastropoda; order Neomphalida; family Peltospiridae; genus Chrysomallon; species Chrysomallon squamiferum. The sequence continues at coordinate 13,909,397 of CM022666.1, forward strand.
AACCACTACTGTAACGACTATAACTAGTACTACTAATACTACTAAGACTAGTACTACTTTTACCACTAAAACCTGTACTGCCAACACTGCTATTATACTACTACTACTCAGCTACTACTGTACTACTTCTACTACTACTACTTCAACAACTGCTACTCCTACTACTACTACTACTATAATTACTTCTGCTACTAAAATTACCTCCGCCCGTATTATTACTACCATTATTATAAGTATTCTACTACTACTATTATTATTACTACTACTAATAATAATACGATAACTGTCACTTTTATTACAAAGGCAGTGACAACTACCATGATAATAAATAAATAAATAAATAAATAAATAAATAAATAAATAAATAAATAAATAGAAATAAATAAATAAATGTAAATAATTACATTACAATAAAATAAAAAGGAAAAACAACACAACAATTTCCCCGTAACATACAAACATTTAGTTATTTCGCCAGTTAAACAGCTGACATAACAGTAAATAAACTGTTTAAGAGATTCCGATTCGATCTCATTCATTGTTCGTGTCCTTTGCCTCGTTTCGTTTCGTTTCGTTTCTTTGTCATCTGTTTCTCGGTGTTTACTGGTGGAACCTCGATTCAGGAATCCTGACTTGAATAACATCGTCGGATTCCTCAATTTGCATCCTGTCTGTTTCACTTATCATACACCCCAGCGTCTTTTCTCTTCCGTTTGTTTTTGTTTCTGATTATTTCATTTGGGATCGTTTTTCTTGTTATTCTGTTTCTAAATCTGGCGTATAGAGAGAGTACGGTACGGATCACTAATAGCCATACAAAGATTTCGTTTAAATTAAAGATTTTAACTGTTTAGAGTGAACTACTGAATTTGTGTCCTGTTTCATTTAACAATAATAATTAGAAAAAATCGGAGAGGTTTTGTTCAACAAACTGTATGTGATGTATCACAGTTGAATGTTAACCTATAACGAAAGATTAAATCACTATCATTATTAAATACTACTGCAAAAGTTACTACTACTACTACTTCTACTACTACTACTACTACTACTACTACTACAACTTTTACAGCTACTAATAATAATATTTATCTGTATGCGTTTCTGTTTTTGTCTTAGTCTACGTCTCTCTCTCTTCTCTCTCTCTCTCTCTCTCTCTCTCTCTCTCTTTCTCTCTCTAATCTCTATTTATCTGTATGTTTCTGTTTT
>CM022666.1:13915605-13918105 GCA_012295275.1 Chrysomallon squamiferum
CAAGTACTACTACTACTACTGCTACTACTACTAATAATGGCAGTGATTATAATATAATAATAATATTCATAATGAATGATGACAATAATGAAGAATAAAAAATAATAATAATCATATTAAAGTTATCATTATGACAATGACATCTATAACAATGACCACACTAATATATCCACATAAAGATTTTCTACCTTACACTTCATAATAAAACTTGATAATAAAACGTCAAGGCCAGCCAGCATCAAATATAACTTACAAAAATATGTTGCAAAAACAATTCTGTTTACGACGAATTATTTCAAAAGAGTACGTATATTACTTCCATATGAACTAACTATCCTCTGTGGATTTAGTGGAGTTAATCCGCTTGATTATCCTAAACCGTCTGATAGACTTTACATCAGCTGAATCAGACGTTTTCTCATGGTTTTGTAAGCTAAGATTTTCTGAGTCTTTAGACCACCTTTGTTAATACTGTCGAGTGCCTTTCTGTTTGTTTAATAACGCATAAAGCTGTTTAGTTTACGTTTTTCTTATCATAATGCTTTGAGCTGGGGTTTTTGGATCATATCTCTATATTAAATATATATATAAATGTCTAAACTATTGCTTGAAGCAGATTAGTTGTTTGTTATTTTGTTTGTTTGTTTGTTTCTGTTTCTTTCTTTGCTCTGTACTGATATAGATAACGTTTGAACTGCAGTTATTGATAAAGTGTCCTTTTGATGTTCCGCTAAATATTCATTCGTTCGTACATTTGTTCCTTTGTTCCTTTGTTCATTCGTTCATTCGTTCATTTATTCATTTCGTTCATTTATTGTTATATAGTATATACTGACTTTTTTTTTTATTGATCAAAGTTTAGATAAAGTCATTCAAACATTAATTTATCACCAATATCTTACGTTTACAAATATTTTTACAACTAACAAACTTTTAATAATGTCTACTTTTTTTTAAAAGCAATGTAAAATGTAACCACCCTTCAGTACAGATTACTACTACTACTTTTCTTCTTCTTCTTTTAATAATGTCTGTTTTTTTTTTTTTTATTTGTTTTTAATGTATGCAAGACGTAGTTACTTCCAAACCATCTGGGTGTCCAGTATCGTCAACAACAATAAGAAATAAATTATGCTAATGAGATTACTAAAGTCAATTGAAAACCACTTTAGTTTTTTTTTTGTGTGTTCGAGTTGACGTTGGTTTCATTGAACTAGCTGTTTAGATATTATCTTGATACGCTGGACTTTATCATAGACATCAGATAAGTTTTGTGGAAAATATGTTTACCTGTAATCAAGCGGAGCGTGATGGTTTTGGTCCGATAATGTCACCTTGCTGTTGAGATAACCACCTGAGCTTGACCCCCCTCTCCCCAGCGCCTTTTAACACTTGTCTGTCGCTTCGTTGTCAACAGTGACATCCTTTGTGCTGCTGTTGTTGTTGTTGTTGCTATAAGAGTTAAAATGAAATAGGTTGTTTGGAGAATAGTTTTTGGCTTTCGAAGGCGAAATCGTTCGAGTTTGCGGACAGTTTTAACATTTTCACTAGTTTGGTATAAATAAACGTAATGTTCGTTATTTCATAAATAAATAAATACTAATTATCTTAAATAACAATTCAGTAATATGGTTATACAACTACAACAACACCAATAATAATAACAACAATAATAATAACAATAATAAAATAATAATAATAACGACAATGAAAAAAAAAAAAAAAAAATTAAATATCGCTATGTGGACTTGTATTAAAGCACAAAAATAAATAAAAATAAAACCTCGTATCACCTAGCATTTAATATCAAACATGTTTGATCGCTTCGGGAGAAAGATTATCTTCAGAAGTAAACGTTCACTGATGTAAGGGTACTTCTAACAAATACAGCTCTGTCTGAAGATTTTGTAATTGTGTTTACACAGTAAAACGTTTCATGGAAAATGTTTTGTGCAAAACTATAATCACTATTACATATATACACATACATACACAAACATACAGACAGGCAGAAAGACAAACAGACAGATTCATAGATACACATGTAAGTAAATAGGTAGATAGAAAGACAGACAGACAGACATATAGATAGATAAAATGAAACAAACTCTCTCTCTCTCTCTCTCTCTCCTTAAATACGTGCGAATCTACTAAATTTTAATAGATGATAAAATTCTAGTTACTACCAGTAGCAATCATTCCTTCACATTTCTTTCTTTCTGTTATTTATTCCTTTCCATCTTTCTGTCCTTGTTTATGTTTTTATTTGATTTTGTGTCATTCAGTCATTCATTCCTTTCATTTCTCTCTTTCTTTATTCTTTTTCATCCATTTCTGTCCATCCGTCCCTCTTTCCATTCTTTCTTTTTTTTTCTATCTTTCTTTCGTTCCCTTTCTTATTTTTCATCGTCTTCCTTCCCTCTTTCACTTATTTCTTTTTCTTTCTTTCTTTCTCTCTGTTTTCCTTTATTCCTTTCGTTCTTTCTTTCATCCCTGTCTA
>CM022666.1:13920605-13933105 GCA_012295275.1 Chrysomallon squamiferum
ATATATATAAATATTTGTTTTTTTTTTTTTGTTTGGTGTTAGTTATTATTATTGTTTATTATTGTTTTATTATATTTTTACACTTATTTTTCAAACATACACATTAGTTATTATTTATTGTATTATTATTATTATTATTATTATTATTATTATTATTGTTATTATTATTATTATTATTGTTATTACTATTATTGTTGTTATTTTTTTTTAAAGTTAATTTCTGTTGATTTGTTCGTTGATTTTTAAAGTTAATTCTCTGTTGATTTATTTATATATATATATATATATATATATACATATACAAATGCACATATACACTATACACAAATACAGAGATACATACACATAACACACATACTCAAACACACACACAACACACACATATACACTTCACCCTCACACAATCACACATTACACACACAAGATCATTCACATCTCTCTCTTTGACTCTCCTACAAAGTCGTCATCAAGTCTCATTTCTTTCCAGTGTCAGTTATCTACACACTGAGGATCCCTGGATCTGAGAACGAAGTGGATCTCGTGCCTGAAAACAGCACGTACTTTAAGTTTGATCCAGCGTCCAGGAACATCACCCTGAAGAAACGTCTGGACAGAGACACGCCCAATCCTGGGGATACCGTGAAGTACTACGTCAGATGCAAAGCGAAGAAAGAGAGCACTTACGTAAGAAGAATTTGTCGTAGTTGTGGTTTTTTGTTGAGTTTTGTAGTGTTAGTAGTTAACATAGATAGCTGTGGTAGTAATGATAATAGTAATAGGAGCAATAGCAGTTGTAGCAGTAGTAGTAGTAGTTGTAGTAGTATCAGAAGAAAAATAATAGTTACAGTACTAGTACTGCTACTACTATTATTACTACTAGTAGAGTAGCAGAGTAGAAATAATAGTAGTAGTAGTAGTGATAGTACAAATAGTTATAGTCATAGTAGTAGTAGTAGTAGTAATAGTAGTAATAGTAGTAGTAGGTGTGATGTGGTTTGGAGTCATACTGTCACTGTCTTTCGTTTACTCTCTCTCTCTCTCTCTCTCTCTCTCTCTCTCTCTCTCTCTCTCTCTCTCTCTCTCTCTCTCTCTCTCTCTCTCTCTCTCTCTCTCTCTCTCTCTCTCGCTCGCTCGCTCGCTCGCTCGCTTGCTTTCTGTGTAAACAGAAAAGTTTCTTATTTCATTGAATAACTTCTGATATTGTTCTTTCCCATTAAAACTGAAATCTTAACAAATTGCTACGACAAACAGAATTAATGTTTGCCGTTTTCATCAGAATCCGAGTCCTCGAGCGATATGTCAATACAACTTTAAATCGAATCAGCGGTCACGTGTGATGAATGTGTAGATAGGTAGATAGATATCTGTGTGCACCGAACTGTTACTTTGTAAACAGTCATGTTTTCATTTCTGATATTAATACACGAATAAAATGTTTAACTCAAGATGTGAAATATTTGTTAAGTCAAGTGTTATGTCTTAATCAGTTTCGAGTTTATTTTTAGTACTATTTGAAGCGAGAGAGAGAGAGAGAGAGAGAGAGAGAGAGAGAGAGAGAGAGAGAGAGAGAGAGAGAGAGAGAGAGAGAGAGAGAAAAGATAATATATAAAAGGATGAAAGAATGAAAAAGAAATGAAAGAGACAAAGAAAGAAATAGTGAATGATAGAGATAGGGGATACATAGAGGGAGAAAGAGAGAGAGAGAGAGAGAGAGAGACAAAGAAAGAAAGCGTGAATGATAGAGATAGGGTGAGAGAGAGAGAGAGAGAGAGAGAGAGAGAGAGAGAGAGAGTGTTACTGCTTGTAGGAAACAAAGTTTTATAATTATAATTTATTTTCTTTTAAATTTCAGATTAATATCAATTTTGTTGTTGTCGTGCAAGACGTTAACGACAACGCGCCGACGTTTACACAAGACGAATACGTCGTGACAGTAAAAGAGGTAGTCATATAATTAAATAAATATACATTAAACACACACACGCCGGCACACACTGATCATTCACAGTCAAACGCACACTCTGTCTTTCTATCTACCTGTCTGCTGTCTTTATCTCTCTATCTGTCTATCTCTGTCTGTCTGTCTGACTCTCTCTAACTTCATCATTAATATTAAAAAAATTAATAACGTCATCATCATCATCATCATCAACAGCAACAACAACAATAACAATATATTTACATTGCAGACATTGGCTGTTGGTGATAACATCGTCACAGGAATTCGTGCATACGACAACGACAGCAACAACAATGGTATCATCTACTACCGCGTTTTGAACGGAACCCATTCAGTAAGTCTCTTTTTAATATTTTAATTTAATAACAAGAAAGATATAAAGAGTAATTTATTTTCATTCTAAAATGCCACGAAATAGAGAAAACAGGTTTTTTTTTTTATCGATATTGAAATGACGTTAACGCATCTTTCTGTCATTATTTGTGAAATTATATTTTATATTTTGTTACATGTTTTGTATAAAATATTTTCAGCACTATTTCGATATCGTGGATCCGGTTAAGGCTAATCTGAAGCTGATAGAAAAACTGGATTACGAAACGGAAAATCTTCTTACAGTGCAAATCTTAGCAGAGGTAATATAATGTTCTTTTTAACAAGTATAATAAAATAAAATAAAATAAAATAAATAAAATGAAATGAAATAATGAAATGAAATGAAATAATGAAATGAAATGAAATGAAAGAAAAGAAAAGAGAGAGAAAACAAAACAAAACAAAGCAAGCCAGCAATCAAACAAATAATAATAATAAAAAATAAAAACAAAATATATATATATATATTTAACAAAGAAACAACCTAATAAATAAATAAATAAATAAATAAATATTATATTTGGAAAACAGAACAATTTTTATCTACAATTACATACCACACTGATGTGATTAACAACAGTATAGATAATACTACACAGACACTGTTCTCCAGTTTGATCAGAGGCAAGTGATTATTTATGTGCACCTTCCCATACACAGCAAAACACAAATCACGTTCTTTAATAAACCAAACTGGAATGGGAAATTCATCAACCACGCATCAGGTTATTTCCCCCTACCTATGAGCTCTAGCCCATCTGGAATATAAATAAATAAGTAAAATATGGATGGATGGAAGGATATCTCTCTCTCTCATTTGCTTTCATTTATTTATTTAATTATTATTTTGGTTTGTTGTTTTGTTTTGTTTTATTTGTTTTATTATTATTATCATCAATATAATCAATATCATTATCATTATCTTTATTTTATATTTGTTGTTGCTGTTGTTGTTGTTGTGATTATTGTTGTTGTTATATCCAGGACCAGCCAGACCAGGGGACGTCGTTAAACGACACAACAACACTGACAATACACGTGAAAGACGAGGACGACATGCCTCCAAAATTCACACGAGAAAGATACTCGGGTACAACCATAGAGAATTCACCACCTGTAAGTGTAGTAGTAGTAGTAGTAGTAGTAGTAGTAGTAGTAGTAGTAGTAGTATCAGTAACAGTAGTAGTAGTAGTAGTAGTAGTAGAAGTAGTAGTGGTACAACCATAGAGAATTCACCACCTGTAAGTGTAGTAGTAGTAGTAGTAGTAGTAGCAGAAGTAGTAGCAGAAGTAATGGTAACCGTAGTAGTAGGAGCAGCAGCAGTAGTAGTGGTACAACCATAGAGAATGCACCACCTGTAAGTGTAGTAGTAGTAGTAGTAGTAGTAGTAGTAGTAGCAGAAGTAGTAGCAGAAGTAATAGTAACCGTAGTAGTAGGAGCAGCAGCAGTAGTAGTGGTACAACCATAGAGAATGCACCACCTGTAAGTGTAGTAGTAGTAGTAGTAGTAGTAGCAGAAGTAGTAGCAGAAGTAATAGTAACCGTAGTAGTAGGAGCAGCAGCAGTAGTAGTGGTACAACCATAGAGAATTCACCATTTGTAAGTGTAGTAGTAGTAGTAGTAAAAATAGTAGTAGTAGTAGAACTAGTAGTACTAGTGGTAGTAGTAGTAGACGTAGTTGTTGTAGTAGTAGCAGCAGCAGTAGGAGATGTAGTACTAGTGGTAGCAGTAGTAGTAGTAATAGAAATAGTAGAAGTAGTAATAGAAGTAGTAGTAGTAGATGCAATTGATGCAGTAGTAGTAGTAGTAATAGTAGTAGCAATAGTAATAGAAGTAGTAGTAGAAGATGTAATTGATGCAGTAGTAGTAGATGCAATTGATGCAGTAATAGTAGATGCAATTGATGCAATTGTAGTTATTGATGTAGTAGTAGAAGTAGCTATAGTAATAGAAGTAGTAGTAGTAGATGCAATTGATGCAGTAGTAGTAGTAGATGCAATTGATGCAGTAAAAGTAATTGATGTAGTAGTAGAAGTAGTTCTCATAATGCCTGGAATAGTAGTAGTAGTTGTTGTAGTTATGGTCGTTGTAATAGTAGCGGTAGAAGTAGTACTTTATTGGCAGCAAAAGTTATCGTAGTTGTTGTAGTAATAGCAGTGGTTGTATAGCAGTTATCTTTAGTAGTGCTAGAAGTAGTAATAGTAAGACTAGTACTTATTTTAGTAGTAATTTGTAAGAGTAATAATTTTGGTAATAGTATTTGTAATAATAGTAATAGTAATAGTAAAGTAGTAGTAGTAGTAGTAGTAGTAGTAGTAGTAGTATTAGTAGTAGTAGCAGCAGCAGCAGCACCAGTAGCAGTATTGATTGAATACCGTATAATTCAATTATTGTCATTATTTTATATTTATCCAGGGTACTACAGTTCAAATGAATGAACCTATTGCTGCCTATGATCAAGATATTTCTTTCAATAATTCTGTTATTTACAGTATAATAGGTAAGTTGTATTTTTTATTTTTTAGATCGGATAGGAATGTTCGTTTATTTTGTGTTTATTATAATTTCAAATGTTTTGGTATTTAATTTCTTTATTTATTTTTATTTTATATTATTCTCTTATCTTTTAATTATAATTTTTTTTTTTTTTTTTTAATTTAATATAATTCTGCTTTTCACTGGTTTTCGAAAGCAAGCCGATTTTTAAATTTATTTATTTATTTATTTATTTATTTATTTATTTATTTATTTATTTATTTATTTTGATTGCTTATGCCTGAGTTCGCTTTTATGACATGTAATCAGTCTGTTTGAATGATTCAATTAAAAATAAAATTTGAAATAAAAATCTTCTAAAAATTGGGTTTAGAATTTGCACTACTGAAGCAACAGCTATGCACCGGGATTATACTAACCAAGTTAGGTTGTCGCTTTTAGAAAAACTGAAATTAATTTTCACACCGAAACGTCACTGCAATCGAACACGGTTCCATGGCAACACAATTAAAACTAGGTCATCGGTTAGTGGCTTGCATAAATTTTAAACTGAAAAACTTCTCCTTTATTTTTTCTTTCTATTTCGTTTTCGTATCTGGTTCAGTACAATACTTACAAACTCGATTTTAAAGTAAAAAAGTTTAATAGCGGATTGTATATTATTGTGTTATTTATTTATTTATTTATTTATTATTATTATTATTATTATTATTATTATTATTATTATTTTTTTTTTTTTTTGAAAGGGAGGGTGGTGTTCTTAGTAGTTAACTAAAAAAAAAAAATAATAATAAAATAAAATAAAAAAATATAATAAAATAAAAATAATAATAAAAACTCCGACCGAAACTAATATCTTAAAAACCAGATTCACTTGTCAGTCTCCTCTATAAAGATTCACAATTATCGTTTCAGCAACTTTCTCTTTTCGTAACTTAAATTTACTTATATCAGCAAACGAAATTATTTACAGTAATCTGTTTTATTTTTTATTTAATTTCAGCTTCAGGTAATTAAGTATCCTACATAATAAATATATCCAGATATTATATCCTGGTATTATATCCTGGTATTATATCCTGGCTTTATTTTATTTACAAGTGCATCAGTTCTGTATTTATTAAAGTCGTATATAAAATTACCTACATTTACCTGTCTAGCAACCTATTTCCCTACCTAACTACCTGTATTACATCAATATATATGTATATACATACACACTGATATACAAAAATAATAATACGTGGAACGTATATATATGCCATACAACAACACGTAGACATATACACATACATAACATACTTACCTGCTTTCCTAGCTACCTACCAACCTTCTTGTCTGTATACCTGTCAACGTACCTATTTACTGTGTACCTAACAACATACCTATTTGCGTACCTACCTACGTACCTACCTACGTACCTACAAATACACTCACATACTCATGCAGTCATATACTATATACATGTACATACACTCTCTCATATACACATTCATATAATGCATACATGCCTATATATACGTATGTACGTATGTATATATGTATGTATACACACATAAATACATTATATGCACATACACATAAATAAATAGATACATGCATACACTGACACACACACACATCTAACAAGACATTGAGAGTTTAATCTACTATTTAATATACTATTACTTCACATCACACATAATTATAGCTAAAAATCATGCAGAGAAGAAACCCACTGTCACCACTCAGTTATATAATCTTTGATTTGACAGTAATGCATGCATCTTGACTTATTAAATATACCAGTTGTGGAGCACTTGCAAGATCTGAAAAAAAACTGAGTATAATAAAAGTTAAAAGGATCGATCCTTTGACCACCCACAGTTGTTTCATAAATAAACATTTTGAAATTATTATTATTTTTTATTTCATTTAAAGAAAATATTAGACTCAAAGGTATCCCTAAAATGGCTAATTATTATTATTATTATTATTATTATTATTATTATTATTATTATTATTATTATTATTATTACTGTTACTATTATCATCATCATCATCATCATCATCATCATCATCATCATTATTAAACTGAAATTAATTTTCATGCAGTACAGTTATAACTTCACTGAAACTGAATACAGTTGCTATGACAACACAATCGAAATTAGGTCATGGGTTGTGGTTTAAAAAAAAAAGCACTTGTTTTGCTTAACTTTTTTATTAAAGGTTTGGTGTGTTAATACGGGATTTTGGTTTACTAGAAAATTTCTTTTAATATCGGTGTCGTTTTTCGAATTACTGAACATTATATACTGTTTTTAATTTTGTTGTTTATAACAGCACAGCACAGCAAATAGCAAACATTAACCCTTTGTGGTTTACGGTCCTCATTTCGTTTTAATATTTAAATTTATAAGATGTAATATATATTCTGAATTCAAGAACGAAACGAATTATTATTATTTCTAATAATGTTAATAATATATATATATTACTGTTTCCTATATTTCTAGTTTTTTTTCTTTTTTTCTGTTTTACTGTTTCCTTATTTCTTGTTTTTCTTTAAAATTTTCTTTCTTTTTTTCTTTCTTTGGTGTAAAAAGTTTTAAATTAATGAATTTCCAGTTACTGGTGTAAATAGTTTTATATCTGAGTTATTTTCTCTCTCTCTCTCTCTCTCTCTCTCTCTCTCTCTCTCTCTCTCTCTCTCTCTCTCTCTCTCTCTCTCTCTCTCTCTCTCTCTCTTTCTTATTTTTAATTGAAAGGTAAACATTCACGAAACACTAGAATTAATGTAAAAACAATTATATACAGACATACAGGCACACACACATGCACACACGATACACACGCATATACACACAAACGCAGACGAACAAACAAACGTCACAGAACATCAGATTAACACCTTCGTCTTTCAAACACACATTAGATAACAAAAACATGTCAAGGTAAAAATCTGTCTGTCTAAAATAAACAATACACAACACAACACACACACACACACACACACAGTATAAATAATAATAATAAATAAAACTGTCCCTTTTCAGTACTCGGTATATAAAATTAATTTTAATCTTTATCATGTTTTTTTGTGTTTTGTTTTTCTTTTTTTCTTTCTTTCTTTCTTTCTTTCTTTCTTAATTAATTAATTAATTAAAACATATTTATTGAAGATAACAAATACCAGTGGAAAATATGATTTAATATCTGCACACTCAGATAACACAAGCAACCTGCTTTACATCATAAGCATGAAATAGTAACATGCTCTGCAGAAACTAGGAGGTACTTATTGCTTATAGCGTGCACTGTATGAAAAGGCCATAGCTTTATGTTACCTGTTCCAGCTTTATCGTATTAATTATTTATTCAGCTTGTGCTAGGGAATACAAATGCCTGCCTTGTTGTATGTACTGGTTTGTTGTTGTAAGGTATTCTATTTAAGACCTAACTGTTTGGGTAATAATAATAATAATAATAATAATAATAATAATAATAATAATAATAATAATAATAATAATAATAATAAAACAAAAAACATCAAAAAAAATGATGACGATAATATTAAGAATTATTCTAATGATAGTTACAATAATGATAATAATAATGGTGATAATAATGACAATAATAATAGTTAATAATAACATTACTAATTATAATAATGACAGTAATAATAACGATGACGAAAATTATGATGGTAATGATTGCGATTATGATAATAATAATAGCAATGGAAATATTAATAATTACTATGAAGATAACGATGATAATAATGATAGTAATATTAATAATGATGTGACTAATCATGATAACAGGAAACGCCTTAAGAATACTTTATTTTCATTGGTTCAGTTATAGAAATGACGTCATCAAATACGTTGTGGCGGGAAAATATGAAATTATTCTTTTTCGTTCTTAATTATTGTTATATTAAAGTAATAGCAATAAATGACCCTAGTATAAATTTTATATTATAATAATAACTTTTTGTTTTTTAATATACAAATGTTAATGAAATATCTTTTAACCATTTAGTCAGAATGTACAGTTTTTATTTATTTATTTATTTATGTTTTTGTTTGTTTGTTTGTGTGTCTCTTTGCCTGTCAGTCTGTCTGTCTATCTCCGTCTGTCACTGTCTATTGATCTATTTATTTATTTGTATATTAGTCGGTTGTTGTTTTTGTTTTTTTTTTTTATAACACTGGATACATTGTATTCACTTGTAGTGTTTTGTTCTTTCAATTTGTATTGTGTCATTCTGTACAGTATTGTAGTGTTATTTTTTTACATTGTATAATGTATTGTATAACGTGTTGTATAACTTGTATAATGTATTGTATAACTTGTATAATGTATTGTATATTGTATTGCACAATGTATTGTATAACGCGTTGTATGTATTGTATGGTGTGTTGTGTGATGTATTGTATAATGTGTTGTATAACGTGATGTGTGTATTGTATGATGTGTTGTATGATGCATTGTATAATGTATAAAGTGTTGTATAATGTGTTGTATTATTTGCTGTATAAAGTGTTGTATAAAGTGTTGTATAATGTGTTTTTTTGTGTTACAGATGTACAGAGGGTGTTTGCGATTGACCGCGATACAGCCATAGTGACCGTAACCGGGAAACCGTTTCCGGGTGTGGTCAATCTTTTTATTCAGGTAATTTTAATTAACTGTGCACATTAATTAATTAATTAATTAATTAATTAGTTACTTAAATTTGTATTTTATAATTACGGACAGTCCTTATTGTTTATGCTTATATTTACCTAACTGTAAGATAAAAAAATGTTTATATCACGTGTTTGATATCAAAATGGTACCATTTGGTTTCGATAGGCAAGCGATCTTATTATTATTATTATTATTATTATTATTATTATTTTGTATCGGCATCATTCTGCATACCCTTAACACCTTCATGACACACACACACACGCACACACACACACACACACACACACACACACAGTCAAACACACAAACACGTAAGAAACTGAAAACAAACAAAAAAATTGTTGAGTGAAGTAAATAAAAATTGAAAAACAAAATTACAAAGAAAGTTATTTTATTTTATTTTATTTTATTTTATTTTATTTATTTATTTTATTTTATTTATTTATTTTATTTACTGTAGGCTACCCAAGTAAACAACAAACAGCAGAGCGGAGTTTCCATTCTAAATATACGAGTCACCGAGTCCAACATGAACGCGCCATACTTCCTACAAAAGTTTTATTCCGTCACGGTTCCGGAAAACACTCCGGTAGGAACCACGGTGCTCAAGGTCACGGCCTCGGACAAAGATTACGTAAGTCACGTGACGTGGAAAAAATCTGTGAACTTTTACCTTTGACATTCTTTCTGTTATCTAATGATAATACTTGTATATTTGAAAGACGAAGGTGTTAATCTGATGTTCTGTGACGTTTGTTTGTTTGTGTGCGTTTGTGTGTATATACGTGTGTATCGTGTGTGCATGTGTGTGTGCCTGTATGTCTGTATATAATTGTTTTTACATTAAGTCTTTTGTTTCGTGAATGTTTACCTTTCAGTTAAAAATAAACCTAAGTATTCATAAGTATATATGTGTATGTGCATGTGCGAGAGAGAGAGAGAGAGAGAGAGAGAGAGAGAGAGAGAGAGAGAGAGAGAGAGAGAGAGAGAGAGAGAGAGAGAGAGAGAGAGAGAGAGAGAGAGAGAGAGAGAATATAATTACATGTTTTATTTTTACATCTCGACTATTTTTATTTGTTTTCAGGGTGCAAATATATTTTATGGGATAGACGTGCAGAAAACGTTTAAAATGGATCGCGAAAGGTGAGTGAGCAATATATTGTCTTTCTGATCCAGTTCGTGTCTCAAACATTTACTTTCTGTTTTACTGACACTGGAAGATGCATATTAAAAAACTGTTACTGCTTGTTTTCTTTCCTTCCTTCTTTGTTTGTTTATTTATTTATTTATTTATTTATTTATTTATTTATTTATTTATTATTATTATTGTTATTATTATTATTATTATTATTATTGTTATTATTATTATTATTATTATTATTATTATTATTATTATTATTATTATTATTATTATTATTATTATTATTATTTACCGCGTCCTGGAGAAGATTTTCAGATGGAAACGTAACAAAATTTGTCCGTATTTACAAAGAACATCTGTTGAATTATATAATACCCATCATTTCAGTTAATTCATGACAAATCTTTCGTACAAAAGAGATGTATTAAATTAGTATTGGTTACAAGATTAAATATCTGTTCAAAGGTATTGATATTTATTTATTTATTGAAGCTCCTGTTATCTAAACGGTTTTTTTTTTATTTCAGTGGTTTTATTGTGGTGAGTCGGCCGCTTGACTATGAACGTCAAAAACAGTACGACCTACAGATAAGTGCTTCAGATGGAATGTCTGTAAGTTTGGTTTGTTTGTTTGTTTATTTATTTATTTATCTTGTATTCGTTTCTTCTTTTTCATTTATTATACATGGTTTTTATCACTATATTTTCAATAGATGAGATATAAATATTTTGAATATTATAATAGTAGCAGAAAATATCTGACAGAGAGACTGATATCTACATAGATAGAAAGATAAAAGACAGACAGATGGATAGATAGAGAGAAAGATAGATAGAGATAGATGGATAGATAGATGGGTAGATAGAAAGATAGAAAGACAGACAGATAGAAAGATAGGAAGATAGATAGATAGATTGATAGATAGAGAGATAGATAGAAAACCAGAAATAGATAACTGAATTGAAGACAGACAGAAAGACAGATAGACAGAGAGAGATGGATAGATTGATATATATATATATATATATATATATATATAGAGAGAGAGAGAGAGAGAGAGAGAGAGAGAGAGAGAGAGAGAGAGAGAGAGAGAGAGAGAGAGAGAGACAGGCAGTCAGTTGGCTATATATATATGGATGGTTAGATAGGTAGGTAATTACGTAAAAGATAAACAGATAAACAGATAGACAGATGAAGTGTTTTATGTTGTTTACAGACTGCCTACGCGACTGTACAAATTCTCATCGCTGACGTGAACGACAACAACCCAGTCATCAAAAACGAGGACGTCACGTCGACAGTGCAACGTCAACTAGGTGCTGTTGTCACTCACATAGAGGTAAGGAGCAGTGGCAGTAGTAGTAACTGTAGTAGTGACAGTACTGGCAAGAACAATAATGAGGATAATAATGATAATAACAAGAACAACAAGAACAACAAGAACAACAGCAACAATAATAATAATAATAATAGCTGAAACCTGCTAATTATTAATAACACAATGAGGTGAAATACATATAAACTAATTTTAATAATATAATTTATTCATTCACTTTATTTCCCAACGGTTTCTCGTTCAAAATTTAATTATTAATAATATATGCACGGTCTCGTTCTATATTTTTATTTTATGCTCGTACACAGTTATTATTATATTTCCATCTATGCATTAATCCTGTATACTAATTTACCTCGCTGGAGCGCTAGCCCAAAGAGCCATGGCTTCCCATAGCAGTTTAAATGTATATTTAAATTGTATTGGTCATATTTGTTTCGTTGCAGGCACAAGATCTGGATAATAATACGGAACTGACGTATGCACTGCTAGCACATAATAAGTAAGTTCAT
>CM022666.1:13935605-13980605 GCA_012295275.1 Chrysomallon squamiferum
TGCAGAAATACACGATACTGAAATTAACTGCATCGTTCGATGTTTTCGCATAGCTGAGTTAGACATTAAAAAGAAAGAAACAAACCTCCCCTAACCACCGTTTATGGCGTTTGGCACGAAAATGAATTTTATTCGGAAATACGTTAAGACAGCCGAGTTTTCGAAAACGTGATTCGTACCAAGTCCAGTGTCAGTGTCAAGATTTGAATTTGACCGACGACATTTTTAAAAACCAATATTTGCCGTTATGAATACACTGGTTCTCATCTTGGTGTCAATCCGCGGAGCAAACAACAGTGATCAGTGTTGAAACAGAGCTGTCGTTTATTTATCAGCCGCAACTGAGTAAAGCAAAAAAAAAAGGCTCGATTATTTGCAAGTTTTTCAGTGCCAAATATAAAAATAAATAGTAGATGATAATCGTGAAGGTCATAAAGTAACTGAATATGTGGATTGTTGACAGAATTCATAAATTCTCAAAACTAACAACAGTTATTTATATTTGCATTTTTGCGAAACATCTGTTCATTGTTTTAAACAAGAACACATACATTTACATTTAAAATAAACATTTTACTGTGAATAATGTAACGAAAATAAGGTCAGTTTTCTGCCCAAATGAATCTCAGTCTCCGTTCTCGTAGTGGTAGTTGTAGCATTGGTACTAGTAGTGGCAGTGACAGTGGTAGTAGTAGTGGTAGTGGTAGTGGAAGCAGCAGTAGTGATAAGAAGGTAGCGGTAGTAGTAGTAATGGTAATAACAGTGGTAGAGTTAGTTGTAGCAGCAGTAATAATGATAGTCGTAGTAGTAGTAGTAGTAATAGTAGCAGCAATAATAGTAGTTGTAGTAGTAGAAGTAGTTTAATAGTAATGGTAACAGTAGCAGCAGTATGACAAGTACTAGTTGTATCGTTAGGATATCTTATTCAGTTATTGCAATTTAAACAGCTCTAGTTATTTACTTTCATATTATATTTTAATATTTTTATTGCAGTATTTTCGGCATCGATTCTTCTGGATACATAACGGTCGTTGACGCCGACAACATCAAGGAAGACGTCTACATTCTGGCTGTGACCGTAACCGACAACGGCAACCCACCGCGACAAGCCGTTGCCACGGTTACGGTGAAGTTCCCGCCCCTTCCGCATCCATCGCCGGTTGTCATGGCAGGCGCCGGAAGTGACATTCTAGCCATTGCTTTCGGAGTGCTGGCCGCTGTGCTGTTGATTACTGTTACTATTTTAATTATTTACATCATAAAAAGGTAAACGTCACATTTTTTTTTTTTTTTTTTTTTTTACAGTTTTCCTACTCGGTGGTATGTAACAAAATACGGTTTATTTATTTATTTATTTATTTATTTATTTATTTATTTATTTGTGTATGTGTTTGTTCGTGTGTATGTTTCATTCATTTGCCTTTTTTCCATCATTTCCCTTATTATTATTATTATTATTAATTATTTTTCCTCAAAAGCTGTCCGTATTTCTGTATTAATCCAATATCATTTGTTGTTGTTGTTGTTCTTCTTCTTCTTCTTCTTCTATCACCTTGTTTATAAATTTAGTAAATAAAATGAATTTTTTTTTTTTTTTTTTTTTTTTTTTTTTTTTTTTTGTTATTTTTATTTAATTTAAAAAAACAAAAAAAATTAAACACATAAATAAATCTAAATCCTGTGTTTTATTACAGACGTCTGCAGGCGAACGCGCCGCTGGACAAAGCGAAGATCAGCCACGCCCTCGACCCCAAGGGACTGCTGTACCAGAAGCAGTCGGGTTCGCGCAGTGCGTCGCGCGTCAACCTCAACTTCCGCGGCAACCACGAAGAAACCGCCGACAGCGACACCACCGTCGCCAAAAACCCCTTCACCATCGGCGAGACGGACTTCCGCATGTACGACAGCAGCAGCTACGCCTACATCCCCAGCGACGAGTCGGAGACGGACAGGGACATGGACGAGATACAGATAGAAACGGCTGTGATTCCCTACCGACCGGGGACGAATTCACTCTACCAACAAAACAACAATGGCTTCCACCCGAGCGACGAAGACGACAGTTTTCAGGAAAAGATGGATCACTCCAACGGTTCCTTCAACACGTCCAAGAACTCTGGAAGTCTGGAGAGCCTGCACAGTGAAGGGGCAAGCAGCAAAACCATGCTGATGAATACCATGATGGAGAGTAAAAAGTCGATGCCAGGCAAAATGATGCCATGGGACAGCAGTGGACATTTAGCGTCTATGAAACCTGTGGTAAGCTTTTGAAGTTTAACTTTTATTATTATTATTATTATTATTATTATTCTTCTTCTTCTTCTTCTTATTATTATTATTATTATGATTATTAATATTATTACTTTGTTATTATTATTATTATTTTTGTAAGACTAATTGAATTTTACAAAAAGGGTATATTATGTGTGTGTGTGTGTGTGTGTGTGTGTGAATGTATGTACATACGTACGTACTTCCAAATCCAAGAGTGGATGAATGTACATTTATATCATTTATGAAAACTGTATTAAAATTGTCTGTGACTGTAACATAGAACCCTGCTTGAATTCATGATTTGAAAAAAAAAAAAAAAAAAACCCCAACACAATTAGCATGCAATTTAAACTAAACAATAATTTTTAACTTTTTTTTTTTTTTTCAGCATAGCATAGATGGAAACCCTGGTATTGGTCCGATAGATGAGAAGCCTGAAATCACTGTGTACTTTTAGACAATCAGTGTCTCTAACTACGTCATCGCTGACAAATGAAGCTGCTGTTTGTTCTCTTGTGATAAAGACAGATACGTTTTACTATACGCAGAAGTATGAACTATGAAAATGAATTTCCATGTGTTCGTGATAAATGTGAATTTGAAAATGCAAGTGGAAAATGATGTTTTGTGATGGGAAAAAAATATGTGATATGTATCTTGAAGATTTTGATAGCATCACATAAAGATGTGATATGATAGTGTGAGGCTGAATTTGAAAATCCGTAACGTTATATATATAAAAAAAAAAGCATTACAGTAATGAAATTTTACACAACCTCAAATAATTATATATGAATGGGAATATATAATATATGTGAAACAAGAAACATAAATACCAGTTATATTATGAACAAGAAATGAAACAATGAGAATATAATTACCAAGATAAAGCAGCATTAAATTATGTACGCAATATGAATAATGTAAGAGATTTGTACGAACAGTTTTGTATGAAAATAACAGATCTACAGCAAAATAAACTGCTGTATGATTTGCACCAAAGAAAGATAGATCATACGTTACAAAGCCTTTTGCGTGGATGTGTGAAAAAAAGTGGATCTTTTGACAGTTACGTGGATCAAAAAGTAACGACACGTTCCATATTATATCGTAGTTCTGTGAAGAGATGTAACTACTTTAAGAATAGAATAAACGCAACCATCAAAAGTGTCACACACGAAAATATCATATGCTATGAAAGATTATGTAATTATTTCTAGAATGTACATATTAAGAAAAAATATATATGTTTATAAGTGTATCTAAATTAAAAAAAAAAAAAAAGTGATGTGATATATTCAAATGACAAACTAGATCACAGAAAATTTGATATTTTAAAGAATGGAACAACTCTTTAGTTGCAGATCCATGGTTTGTTTTAAGGGTGTACACAAACACGAGTTGACTAATTCAGAAAGTGATCTATCATTTATCTGCTAACAGCAGTCGAATCTTTGGTATATATATATAAGAAAAAAAAAGATTTTTTATCAAAAACGTAAAATTAAGACATAGTACTAGTGCAAGCAGAATTGTTAACCATATAATAAAATATTATTAAACAGTATTTAATATTTCTTGGTAATTTTATAATACTGTTTAAACATGAATTAAACATATTTTAAGTGAGTCATTCAAGCTGACGTCTTCCCTTGTCTGGCTTCACGCGTGGCGTTACTAGGCAACGAGAAATTGACAGATCATCTGAATATAAAAAATATAAAAAACCACTGATTTGTATAGTCATACATAAAAGTTAAGGTTACGGTATAACTGTATTTGTAATGTTGCGGTCTTTACCCAGAAAGTCCCAAAGGCGTTACTAGTTAAAAAGAAATGGACAGACCGTAATTCACTGCTAAGTATAGTTATATACAAAAGTTAAGGTTACGATATGACAGTTTTTGTGATGTTACGATTTCATATAGAAAGTTCTAAAGGCAAACGCTGTCTGGTGTATTTACCGGTTTGTAAGAAATGACAGTAACTTTTTTGTTTTGTATACACGTTGTTATGTATTAACAATAATTACACAGTATTTTCGTGTAATATCCATCGGTCTGTCTCTCTATCTGATTATCAATCTGTCTATCCATCTATCTATCTGTCAGACTATATATATATACGTATATATGACACTTACGTAATATATATATTTTTTAATATTGGTTTTATTTTTCTATAACGGAAAATAAAACAATACATTTTATATGAAAATTAATAAATAAATAAAAATAAATAAATAATAAAGAATTAAAACTGCGCATTTCACTTCAGCTATAACATATACAAAATAAATAATAATTATATTAATAATTATATAACGAATGCAGTCCAAACAATTAATTCTTATATGTTGATGCATGCTACAGAAATTAATCAGTAAAGTGTAATGAATGATACATCTTTGTCACGTGATGAGCTGGTCCAGTATATAACACTGTATATTCTCATAAGTTAAAACATTTAAGCAATAATTCTTATACATTTCTATTACGAGTTATGTCCAGCTGTGTATCGTTAATTGTCTTATATGCTATCTGTAAATCCATTGTTAATTCTATTGTACATTATATGTAAATGGTAATAACATATATGTATTGTTAATTCTCTTCTACGCTATATATAAATGATAACATCAATCCATTGTTAATTCTATTGTACATTGTGTGTAAATGGTAATAACATATATGTATTGTTAATTCTCTTCTACGCTATATATAAATATTAACATCAATCCATTGTTAATTCTCTTGTACACTGTCTACAAATGATAACATACGTGCAGTACTAATTCTTATGTCCGAAATTTATACATGATATCTATTTTATTTGTTGTTCACGTATTTAGTTATTTTTGTTTTATTTTCAAACCATTGATCCATGAATTGAATGCCAGAAATTCGTTCAAATGTTGTTGTTTTTTAAAATGATTTGTACATTATCATTTTGCTATTAAAATGTGAATCGTTAGTATTTATGAAAATAACTGTTTTGTCTCGTATAATTAAAATTCAAAAATATTAATAGCTATTCAGTACATTGAGTTAATAATATAGCCTACGAAATGGTTATTATTATTATTATTAATTATTTATATTTTTCGGTGTTACTGGAGATTGAAATAAAATTCATATAAATATATAAATAAATAAATAATAAATAAATAAATAAATAAATAAATAAATAAATAAATAAAAACATAACTTGAAATTACGTAGATTATAGAACTTAGACTGTTTGTTTCACCAAAATTACATTTTAAATTTTAACAATTTGTTTTCATTGTTTTCGAGTGATTGAATATGTCAGAGCCATAGACACAATAAACCTTTGTAATATATGTTTGTATATTAATGAATTTTTAATTTTGTTTTCTTGTCGAAATAAAAATAAAATTCTACTTTAGATTAGTTTTTGTCTTTTGTTAATTTCAGTCGTGATTACGTTACGACGAAATCTGAGGATATGTGTTACTAACAGTTACGAGAGAGAGAGAGAGAGAGAGAGAGAGAGAGAGAGAGAGAGAGAGAGAGAGAGAGAGAGAAATCAACCCCATACTTGTCCACAATGACGTCATGGAAACAGATGACGTAATACATTCATGACGTCTTGAAAAGCAAACTGACACTTAATTAAAATAACAACGAGGCAGTGTTCAGTACGTTATAAATCTTAAACAAAATTTACAAAAATAAGAAACAAAAGAAGAAAAAGAAAGAAAAAAAAAAGAAAAAAAAAAAAAAAAAAAAAAAAAAGAAAAAAGAAAAAGAAGAAAAAAAAAAAAGGAAAACGGAAGAAAAAAATCCTATAAACATGACTACCAGTTGTTACAGACTCCTTCCAGAAAAGTGCGGACAGAAACGTGTAACGTTTCAACAGCCGGTGTGCGAGTACATTCAGGAACTGGACAAGGATTACAGCAGAACCGTGAAGAAAATCATGAGCGGCATGGAAGACCTGCAACGTATGGAGCGCGACAGATCTTCAAGCTGGCAGCGAATTACCGTGAACTTGAAACGAAGATGAAAAGACTCAAAATACAGACGACCGTTTTAGTGGAGGAATCTGGCATGCAGACGAAAGAGTTCGAAAAAGTGTATTTCCTGGACGCTGCGGTTCGTCAGTTGCAACGCAATGCCAAGAAAATGTGCTTCGGTTTCCCAACGTATGTGCCGGGTGCAAAATGTCAGAGCTAATTATAGCATCGATGGTTTACACTGACTGATATTTCATACTATGTATTTCTAATCTTTTATATTTAAGAGCAGTTTAAGATAATTTTGTAATAGAATATAATGTATATAATTCTTATTGTATGCATTTTATTAAAATATATGAGAAATTAAATAAAGTATAATTTGTGAAGATTTCCTTTTCTTCTATTTTATTTTTGTTTTTACGATTTTCGTTCTTTCTGTCTCTTCCTTACCAATTTTGTTTTCTTTTCAAATACGCCAAAAGGTTATAATTCAAATACTGCCTACGTCATCAAAACAAAAATCAATCAATCAATCAATCGATCAGTCAATAATAATAATAATAATAATAAAAACAAGACAAAAAATATAAAAAAAAAAACAAAACAAAAAGAAATCAACGAAAGAAACAATGATTATGGCGACAACACATCAATAATAACACCAACAACAGCAACAATAATAATCATGGTGATGATGATGACCACACACATAATAGATAAAGCCTAGGAATGAAGTGGATAAATGATCGTGTCAAAACAAACCGAAACAAAAATCTTGTCGTGTCATGGCAGCCATAAATTTAAATAACATGAATGTACTAATAAGTATATATTCACTGAACAGAAGCGCAAGACATTTTCATACATGACGAAACAGTAAATTTAATAAAGGCTTCATTTCATGTATACAGACACTCACACGCACACACATTTATTTATTTATTTATTTATTTATTTATTTACTGTTTAAATATATAAAAGATAAATTAATGCAGATGTGAATACCTGAAGAAAGAATGACAGCAGATTAATATATTACGATTATGCATAACAATAATTAACATTATATATATTTACGTTATATATATATATATAAGAAAAAATAAATCATAAATCGAATAACAATGTAAAGGAAATTTTAAAGCGTAATTAAATATTATTTTGTGTACTTCCAAACTTTTATTTCTTACGACCAAATTTTAATTAAAAAAAAAAAAAAAAAAAAAAACAGAACTATAATAAATCAAAATAAAACTTGTGAAGTCAAAGGGAGGATGACAGAGTTTCTCATCCTCAGTTTGCAAAAATGGTAATAACAGACTGAATAATGTATCAAAACTCTGAGGTCGTCTACTCAACTTGTTAAGTCTGATATTGCTGAAAATAATAACTAACTAACTAACTAACTAACTAACTATGTAACTAAATAAATATTACTACAACAACAACAACAACAACAATAATAATAATAATAATAATAATAATAATAATAATAATAATAATAATAATAATAATAATAATAAAAATGCATATTTCCAACGCATTATTAATCATGCACGTTATCTTGTATGTATGTATATAGGTTATTAGGTAGGTATGAATATGAGTGGTTTTAAGTATAAATGTATAGTTATGTATACATTTTAATCAATTAGTTGACTGACTAAATAAAAAGATGGAAGAAATTAAGAAAGAAGAAGAAAGTGAATTATATGCTTCGACAATAAAGGAGGAAAATATAACTAACTTATGAAGGGACGTAACTCGGCGACATCCGTAAGTGTTAAAAAATAAAGAAAAAGGGATTATGCATTTTAGAGCATGTTCGATGGTATAATGATATTTATTTTAGTTGACTTTTTGCATGTTTTGCATAATTTTGATTAGAAAAGCATTGTGCATTGATTATTAGTATGGTTCGGTTGCTTAAAGCAAGTATTAGTAATATATAAAATAAATTATATTAAAAAATCTAAAATAAAAAATCTAAAAATAGCAAAATGAAACTAGTTTAAAATTAGATCAACAAATTCTGATTCTTGACACATACAGCATATTGAACACAATGACTTGATAGTGAAGGATGAGAGCTACGAACGGTAACAATAGTTACTAAGTGTAAAAGAAAGAAACATGTATGTACACAAGGATTTTAAATGTATATATATTATTATTACATCATTTAATGGTGTTTTTTTTATATATATATTTTTTTATTTTTACTTTATATTATATTATTGCTGTACATTTTAGGTTGAGATTTTTTGGAGGAAAAATATAATTAATATTTGTAATAAAATATAAACATCTGTTTATTCTTCTCATTATTATTATTATTATTATTATTATTATTATTATTATTATTATTATTTTATTATTAGGTCCTTAAAATTCCATTATTTCAATGTTACCAAATTAAGGTTAAAATTCTTAAATTTCCAAAATGTTAAATAAATAAATAAATAAATAAATAAATAAATAAATAAATAAATAAATAAATAAATAAATAAATAAATAAATAAATAAATAAATAATAATAATAATAATAATAATAATACCAGACCACAAAAATCACATTTTAGCAAAGTTCTTTTCTTCATTTTCCTCATTTCCATATTGTGTTAAAACTCCACTGGTACAATAATATATATACTGCAGCACTGTACAGAGATGTATTATGGTTCTTGAGATTTTACTTAATTTGCTACAGTTGTTTAATTACTGCTGGTGCTGATATATAAAGAGGTTGTATAAAATTGAATAAATCCTTGTTTGACGGTCAAATCTGTCAGATCAAACAATATTTCCACCAGTGACACAATTAGCCATGCTATCACCATGACCAGAGAATAATATTTTCTGGGAACATAATCCATGTTAGCTTAATAAATGACACTGATGTATTTTTGCATACCTTTTAACATTTGGATCACTTTTGTTTATAAAATAAAGCTGAATAAATAAATATAGTAAATAATTTAGTACAGTTGTAAGATGCATTTAGATAACCACTAAACACAACACTGTAGTGATTTTAAATTAATTGCAAAAGCTTTTGGATAAATATGCATAGCAGTAGATGACATTTACAAATGAAAGATTCAAAGAATGATTTATTTATTCAGTGAGCAATTTTCATGGTTTTGTATTAAAAAAATAATTCTGAATTAAAATTTCTGATTTGAAACTGAAAAGGAACAACAGTTGATGTTTCAGTTCAGTGATAACATTTTGGTAGTCAGTGGTTACAAGCATGGCTACAATGTGTTATAAATATATGACAGATTAGTAACTTTAGTTACAATGGTATTGATTGGATGATTAGTTGTTGTGTTTTTATTACAGAAACTGTGATTGGGTATTGATGAAATTTCTTTTATTTACAATGGTTATTGATTGGATGATTAATTCTTGTGTTTTTATTACAGAAACTATGATTGGGTATTGATGAAACCAGGGCATTAAGAGCAGAAACAGCAAGTGACGATGGACATGCAGCTGGTTAGTCAAGCTGTGCAGTTTCATGGTCCTGATTTTGTGAGAAACCTGACAGCAGAACTCAGAGAACAGATTTTCAGTTCTCTGCCGTCTGACATTGAGAAACATCGACGATTTCATAGATCTCCAGAAATAGGGTTTGTACACAGCGTACTTCATAAATCATCACTGATGTAGAGTTTAAGCTGGTTATGTTAAAATGTCCAGAAAATAGGGTTTGTACACAGCGTACTTCATAAATCATCACTGATGTAGAGTTTAAGCTTGTTATGTTAAAATGTCCAGAAAATAGGGTTTGTACACAGCGTACTTCATAAATCATCACTGATGTAGAGTTTAAGCTTGTTATGTTAAAATGTCCAGAAAATAGGGTTTGTACATAGCATACTTCATAAATCATCACTGATGTAGAGTTTAAGCTTGTTATGTTAAAATGTCCAGAAAATAGGGTTTGTACATAGCATACTTCATAAATCATCACTGATGTAGAGTTTAAGCTTGTTATGTTAAAATGTCCAGAAAATAGGGTTTGTACATAGCATACTTCATAAATCATCACTGATGTAGAGTTTAAGCTTGTTATGTTAAAATGTCCAGAAAATAGGGTTTGTACATAGCATACTTCATAAATCATCACTGATGTAGAGTTTAAGCTTGTTATGTTAAAATGTCCAGAAAATAGGGTTTGTACATAGCATACTTCATAAATCATCACTGATGTAGAGTTTAAGCTTGTTATGTTAAAATGTCCAGAAAATAGGGTTTGTACACAGCATACTTCATAAATCACTGGTGTAGGGTTAAGCTGGTTATATTTAAATGTATAAAGGTGTAATGATGATATGGATAACTATAAATTGCTTCTAGGCAACAGTAAGTTTATCATTAAATAAAACATATCTTCCCTTATTCTACCTTTAATCCTTTTTGATCCTTTTGACGGCTATCTGTGATATGCATCACTGTGTAAATTGTATCTGTCTATCTGCCTGTCTGTTTGTCTATCTCACTGTTTGTCTGTATATCTATTTAGTATCTCTCTCTGTGTGTGTGTGTCTACATATATATATATATATATATATATATATATATATATATATAAAGGCAATGACCAAATGTTTAAATGTATTGCAATGCATCATCACTGTTGTGGGAAACTGCTGACTTTAGATGGTTTCCTTTGCCAAAAATTATTTTTAAAAACTCATGTTTGACCAGTAATCATTATAATGTATTTTAAAATACGAAAAATGTTTAGATTTTTTATTTAATTTTGTTTTTCAGTGATGAGCAGTTTCTGTGTCGAATGAGACAGTTCATTGCCAAGAAAGCAGACATCATTTATCAGCCTGTACAAAACAAACCAAATACAGCTGACGAAGATTTCGATGGTTTGTTAATTATTTGTTATGGTTATTGTCATCATCATCATCATCATCATCAGATTATTATTATTATTAATATTCTTCTTCTTCACCTTCTTCTTTTTATTACTGTTATTGTTATCAGTATTATTATTAGCATCATTACTATTGTTGTTATTGTTATTGTTATTACCATCATATCTGTGAGTAATTATGTGAATTTCTCTTTAATTTTTCAGACAAATATGCCATCTTGCCAGCCCTGGAATCATTTATGGGCTTGGAGCCAGAAATATGTAAAGAACATTTCTTTAATGCAAGTATTGATATTACTAGCTGTCAGTGTTACTAATTTTAATGTTGCTTGAAAAAGGTAAATTATAGTTTTGCTGTTACAAAATTTCTAAAAAAAAAATTTGTCTTCACAGTGAAAGTTATTCATTTATTTAACACGTATTATAGTCTTGGCCATAGTAAAAGAAAAATTCTGTGAGAAAAACATCCTGTGAGAAAATAAAAACTTTGTGAAAATTTTTAAAATTTAGCTTTGTTAGATTAAGCCATTTTAGACAGCTGCACAGTAGAATAATGTAAATATATATTTACAAAGAATAAACTATAAATAAAATTATAATTAAAATATTTTTATATTATTGTTATAAAAATTAATATTTGAGTTTTTGTTCTACAAGTATGTGATAAATAATTTAATCTCTCTCTCTCTCTCTCTCTCTCTCTCTCTCTCTCTCTCTCTCTCTCTCTCTCTCTCTCTCTCTCTCTCTCTCTTAATTGAAATAAAACTTAGACATTTTATTTCATTATTTTTTTAATATGTATATTTCTCAGAGTCTAGAGAAGAAGGATGTTGTAGTTGGTGTTGTTACATCACTGATGGAAAGTGGCCTCGTTGTGCACATCCTCTGTCTTGACAACAACAAAGCTCGTGCTGTTGATGATATCAACATCAGTGTAAGATTTTGTTTGTGTCCGCTTTGATTTTGACTAGTAAAACTGATTTAAAAGTTATATACAGTGTACTGAACTATCTCTCAAATTTTTATTTAAAAATATGTAATATAGTATATACTGAAACATCTCTCATATTTGTTTTGTTTTGAAAGTATGTAATATATGGAATTATTTCTTAGTTTTTTTTATATAATATAGATATATGTATGTATGTATATATGTATTGAAATTTCTTTCAAATTCTTTGTTTACAATCTCACAAAATATTAAATGTATTAAAATAATTTCTGTTACATCTAATATATTTTAAATAATGAAAAAGATATTAAAAATACATAATTTGGATATAAATATTAAAAGTTCATCAGAGAGAGACAGAAAAGAAAGATTATTTTAATTTATTAGTTTAAACTTTCTATTTTAAATTGTGTTTTAGTAAAGATTATGAAAGCAATTTGATGAGAAAAAACTCACAAATCACAACAGAAACTGATTTTTGGACTTTCTTTTGTCTAGAAACTGTTAATTATTTTTGAAAAAATTTAACTTATAAGATAAAGCTCTACAGATCATGAATAAATGATTCTTACTGATTCTAAATTTTCATACTGATTTCTAATATATCAAGTTGTGTGTATAATTATATTGGTTAAATTATTATTTGTGTTAATGTACAAATTCTGAAGCCAGTTTTTACTGTTTTCTGATTAAATTCCTGCAGGCTTTTTGTCCAGTGAAAGAACTGCCACGACTTGTTCCAGGAGAAAATGCCACCAGTGGGTACCATGTGAAAGACATAGTGAGAGGTGAACATTCTAACTCTTAAACGTTCAGTACAGTTTATAGCTCTTTTTTGATGTGCAATAAATTCTTCTTGTTCTCTTTTATTTCTAAAGGTTTTGATACCATTGCACCCACTTATAAAAATAGTTGTTACTAGAAACACATGCACACACATGCAGACACACACACATATACACACATAATGTGCATATCCCCAAAACATTCACAGATGTAGAATATTGCATATAATGATGGAGCTGTAATGATTAATTTTTGAAATTAATTTTAATAATGATGATAAATTAAACAATAATCCAAAATGTCATCCAAAATAAGTACATATCACATTCTAATATTTTTACACAGAATTATATGTTCCTTTCTTGTCTTCTACCTTCTCTGAGATTAAATTATCTTAAGGGTAAAAGAAAAGAGTTAATTTTTATTTAGATAACACATAGTCTAGGTCCTCGACCAAACCAGTGTGACATATCTAACAGAGATAGGCATTATTAGTCATTGTTTCTGTTTTGTTTCAGCTGCTGTGTTGAATGTGAACCAGGAAATGAGAAGAATTGTCATTTCTCTACAAGACAGAATGTTTTCATCTGAGGATGCTGTTGTTCCCAAACTAGTAAGTGTATAAATTAGCAAATTACTAGATATATTACTAATATAGATGCATACTGTCAGTTAAATATAGAATATATTCTTTCTTTTACATATATGATGCTCACATACATATATAAAATAAATAAATTATAACGTACATATCTATATACCTACTCATAGATTATATAGATGTACATTGTGTGTTTATATATGTGTGTGTGTGTGTGTGTGTATGTGTATTTTTATATCTAATGCACACAGCTAGTACATCGTACCTTGTAAAAAATATTCCATTTACTATAGAAATGTTGACAGCATTGACATATCATTAAATAAATAAATCTTTAATTAATCTATTTATTATTTTGACATGTACTAACTTAAAAAAATTGTTGTTTTTTAGGGGCTGATAAGTGAGGATGATTTTCCAGTGTATTACAAGTAAGCTGTTTTTTGTCATTTCTTCATTTTCAAACGTAACAAATAAAATTGTGGTTAAAGAGATTTAACCCATGTACTGCAGATCATAAGATCAAATCTCCCTGAGTGATCCTTTTTCTAATGTTTTATTATTATTATTATTATTGTTATTATTATTATTACCAATGTTACTGTTATTATATTGTTATTATTGTTACTATTATTATTACTGTTATTATTTAATTATTATTATTATTATTATTATTATTATTTATTTAATTTATTTATTTATTATTTTTGTCTACCAGACGGACTCTACATGTGAGAGGACTGCCGTTTGAAGAACTGTTACACTCCATCGTCGGTTTTAACAACTCTGGCAACGTTGCTTACCTCATCAACGCCCACATGCTGAAAGAGGAGTCGTCGATGATGCATCGTCTACACAAGTAAATATTCATTTTCTTTATCCACAAACTAAATTTTCTCTGCAGCTTTGAACCCTCCAGTCATCAAATGACAGTATTGCAGCTACTTACTAACTTTTGTTAAGGATCCAAAATTGCTGTCACAGTGATGAAATCAAATTAAAGAAATGACAATCATGAACCTAAATCATGTTTAAGTTTTATAATATCAGTTCCTAACTGAATGAGATTTAAAATGTTGATTTAAGGATTCAAGTTAGAATTTATTTGTTTGTTTGTTTGTTTTCAGTTTACAAATTCCTGAAAAAGAATTTGCCGAGAATCTACGAAAGTCGCAGTCTCAGAAAATGGCTCACAGCAGGTAAAACTGGTTTGAAGCTTTTCTCATACTGATATTACTTTCTAAGTTACTTGTGACTTTGAAATTGATGTCTACTGTTTCCATTGCAGAAAGTTAATAGTTATTATTAAATAATAAATTTACTATTTTCATTAGTACTTGCATTGTGCAATAATAAACACTGTATTACATATGTTTATATGTGAGTATAATATATATATATATATATGTGTGTGTGTGTGTGTGATTGTGTGTCCATATAGATATAGATAGACATAGACACAGACAGATAGATATAGATAGACATAGACACAGACAGATAGATATAGACATATATAAATAGGTAGGTAGATATATAGATAGATAGATAGATGGATAGATAGATAATATATTCATTTACATGTGCATCACATTTGTTGCTAACACTGAAATAATGTTTCACATTTTCAGTGTTGCCCAGGGTGTTCTGATGTTCAAGAAGGGGAAGCAACTGGAGGCTATGCAGCACTTGAACAGAGCTCTTCAGATAGATGAGAAAAATGTAGAGGCTTTGGTAGCAAGGGGAGCTTTGTAAGTGCAGTTTTTTTTTACCATCTGTCACACTGTGGACTTTTCAGATTAGTAATGATGTGTTAATCCATTAGTTTTGGTTGTTAGAATATTTCTGTGTATATCTACAAAAAATGTTTTGATTTTTAATAATAATAATAATAATGAATAACTCAAAATGTCATAAGAAATGTATATATTTACGTTTTTAGAACATTTAAAAAAAATATATTAACTATTAAATTATCGTCTTATTTCAGAAATGGCTTTAAAATATATATAATTATGTTTTTGTATTTATTTATTTTTGTTTTTATTTTATTTCAGGTATGCCAACAATGAAAGTTATTCGCGGGCTATTGATGATTTTGAAGAAGCTTTGTCAGTGAACACACAACATGTTAATGCAAGAAAATATTTGTATGAGACTCTTATAGTGAAGGGAAAAGCGTAAGTAAAAACAAATTCATTGTCTTTCAGTCTCTAAAATCAACAGTTGTGATTAACATATACCTCTAGTGATGTGAAAAAATAATCTAAATATTATCTGGCATGTCCAAGTTATATTTTATTTGTTTTCTGCTAGCCAGTCTTAATTAATAATGAAGTATAACAACGAAAGAGACAAGTTTAAAAATATTTAGATCATAGAAGAAATTGTCTCAGTATTTTCTGCATATATCCCATTTATATTTTATTTGGTAGCTGCTGTCCAATCTTAATTAATAATAAAGTATAAAAGTGAAAGAGTACAGGTTAAATTTACATTTAGTCTGATTTTTTATTAAAATTCTTATCCCTATGATTTCTGAAGCTGTTTCAAATTGAAAATTTTACCTTCTGCAACATTTATTTATTACATTAATAAAACAAGCGTAGTACCATTAATCTTGCAAGTTTGGGACCAGAAATGACCCTAATTTTGATGTTTTCTGGTTTTCTAGACCAAGTCTTACAATTCAGTTAAAATATAAAATAAACAATCATAATTAAAAAAAAACGAAATTGTATTTGAAAGACACAAATCCATACATTTCTAAAGCCAATTTTCTTGGTATCTGTATAACGTTTGAATATTTTATCAGATTACTGGTATATCTATCTAACTGTTTATCTATATATATAACTACCTACCTATATCTATCTATCTATCTGCCTGCCTACTTATCTGTCTATTTATTTATTTATTTATTTGTTTGTTTGTTTGTTTGTTTGTTTGTTTGTTAAGTTTATTTATTTATTTATTTATTTATTTATGTGTAGTGATGAAGAGTGTGGAGATCTGGAAGAGGCAGAAGAAAGCTACAGGAAAGCTGTTGTGTTATTTCCAGTGAAAACAGAAGCAAAAGAAGCTTTACGATCTTTGATAACCAAACAGGTTAAAGTTTGTTTACTAAACAGACTCAGTTACATTTCACAGTAAACAAATAAAAAAAACCATAATTTTTCTGTATTTTTACCTCATATCAAAAGAATTTAGGATAAGAAATTTAATTTCAGCAATTTTTTATAATTATTTGGTACCGAACAAAAAAGCATTTGAGATAAAACTTACAACTTAAAACTTATAAAAGATATAATTTTCTCAGTAGCTTACCCACCATGAAATGATAAGGAGAGTTAAGCATATACATGAAAGATGTAATTAGCGTTTCGTTGTTGATGTTTCCTAAATACCATTCTTATTAAGCAACAAGTCTGTGAATAATCATAATAATTAAATCATAATATTTAAGAAATTTTGACTACACATTTTATAAATATTTAAATATACACAAATATAAAATTAAATATTAAACTAACTAGTGAGAAGGTCAGTTAGAGAGATCTGTCATTCATCAAGTGTTTTTATGTGTGTTATAATTTTCAGTTGAAGAAACACTCCACTGACAGAGAAGATTGTGATGTCAGATCTCCGACACCTGACAGTAAACACAGATCTAGGTAACCAGTCAGTTCTTGAGTTTATTTATAAAAACATAAATGTATTCCTGCTTAATTTCTTCACTACTTGAGAGAGTAATTATCGTCTGACGACAAGAATTTAGCTGTTGTGGAAGTGAACATCACAAAGTCATTGATTGAAGTGTTTTATGATAAAAAATCTCTTGTAATTTGATCTCTTTCACTATGAGTACAGAGAGAAGTCAAATTTGTGACTGCTACAGCTGCTACTGTAGATACTCAAGAATTTAAATATTTAATCTTGATTACTTTATGTTAACTGACAGTTATTAACAAACTGATTTGTCGTTGAACTGTTTCATGTAATTTCTTTTTTAAATATAACACTTTAATTTGGATGTTTAACATCAAACAGTAAGATGTACTAATTGTATCAATTCCAGGTTTAAATAATAAATTGTGATTTTTACATATATGCTATCTATCACTGTTTCTGTTCATATTATCTCTAACTTCTCTGATCATACTCCTTTTTTTTTGTAAAATAATTTTAATTTTCTTTCTTCTTGCAGTCGTGGAAGTTTTAAAAGAAAACATTCTATCGGAGGTTATGTATCACCTCCTCCAAAACGTCGACATCGAAATTCAGATTCACCTTCTCCCCACTACAAACAGAACCAGCAGACTCCTGATCAGTTTTCTCATGGCCTGGACTACAGGATTTCTCATCGAAAGGACAAAGTTAAAGACCAGCACTGGAATACTGAAGCACCTCGAGGAAAGGATCAGAAAGACGAAGGCAGAGATTATTCAGAAAAGGAAAGGAGAAAGTCTCAGACTTACGGAGATTGGCATTCGAGAAAAGATTATGACAGATCTCCTGAAGATGGAACCTCACCTGGTTATGAGAAGTGTAAGAATTACAGAAGTCCTCCAAACAGGCACTGGTCAGAACGGGATAGAGAACTGATGAGAAGAGAGAGCTTCAGTAAAATAAGATTGTCCAGTAGGTCTCCAGAAAGTAGCAGTTCTTCAAGGAGAGTTTCAGGTCATGATCTCAGTAGAAAGAGTGACAAGTCTGACTTCAGTAAAAGTCCTATTGATGTGGAGGAATATTTGTATGGAGATGTTAAAGTGAAAGACGATGAAGAAAAGTTGTTGAGAGAAAAGTCAAAGTCTGCTGGTAAGAAAGGTTAAGAGATCTAGTGTGTCTGAAAAAGATTTCTCTCGTGATTCTTTTTATTCTTCACCTTCGACTGGAAAACATGGCAGGAGATCATTGCAAAGTGATTTAAGAGGAAAGAACAAGAAGTTTTATGATTCTCCTGAAAGACAAACGGTTGTCTCTGAGAAATCATCCAGTTCATCAAAATACAGATCATATTGTCTTGAAGATGATTCTGAAACTCTCTCACGATTCTCAAAGAGAGAACAATATTTATCTCCTAGAGAGAGAAGCTCTAGAATGTTAAAATCTGAAACAAAACAACAAAGTCCTGAAATTGAAGGACCAGAGATCTATGATCCATCGCCCAAAGATGAAAGAAAAATATTCTTAGTAGCTAATCCTTTCTCTGCAAAGAATAAAGCTGAAAATGTGGACAGAGATTTGGAGAGTCCAAAAGACAAATACAAACATGAAAAGTATCAAAAGAGTCCACGTTCTGGAAGAAAAAGAACTGAGAAATATGATACTTCATTTTACGAAAAGGATAAGTGTGATCAAAAACACAGATATGATGAAAGTCCAGATTCAAGAAGACTGAAACATGAAGGACGAGAGAGACAAAGAGAGAGTTTACACCGTGAAAGAAGCTCTCATTATTTTGATTCTGACAAGGATAGATATGCCAGTGAATCCAAGACAGAGGAAAAGAAAGGGGAACAAGACTGGAATGAACCTCGCAGACTGAAAATTTCATCCTTAGGAAGTAGAGCTGATGCTTCAAAGAGCAGTGTTGAAGATCTCAGTCAGTCTGTGATGTCCATTCACCAGAGACAGAATTACAACACTGAGAAGTCACAGACTGTTTTCAGTTGCAGACTGGAAAAGAAAGGTTATGAGCAGACAGGCAAGAAATCTTGCAGACAAGATGAAATGGATTCACAAGAAAGCGATCCAGAGTTAGTTTTGCCACTGAGGGCAGGATTAACCATACCTTCAAGATGGGATTCTCCTCAAGATGTACGGATCCAGAATAAATTATGGAGCCAGCGTTTAGCTTGTGATGATAGGCCTGGTGAAACACCTGACAAAGGCACAGGTATCTCCTGGAAAGAACGGAATACCAATGAACCTGGATTTAAGACTAGTAAGAGGAGAAGATCCAGCAGATCATCCACTAGTAGCAGCAGTAGTTCCAGTGGTAGATCTAGTTCATCATCATCATCATCATCATCCTCAAGGACTTCGAGATCAGGCAGTCAGAAAAAAAAGATTCAGGAAAGTCGCGATGGTCTCGTGTCAAACAGAGTCAGGAGACAGAGCAGTGATGAAGTGAGAAACATTAACCTTCCAGATATAATTCAGAGCGCAAGTACAGCGGTTAGTTACAAGTGTGATAAGGAGAATGAATCTAGAAGGGGGAGAACTGAAAGTCAGAGAAGGGAAACTGGTAAATCCAGCCAGGAACAAAAGATGGGTTCAAAGACTAGAAGTCAAAGTAGGTCGGCTGAGAGAACTCCAAGTAGATCAAGGAAAAGGAGTCGCAGTAGATCGAAGAAGAGACATGGAAGTAGATCAAAGAAAACAAATCAAAGTAGGTCAAGGAAAAAGAGTAAATCAAGGAAAAAAAGTCGGAGTAAATCAAGGAAAAGAAGTCGGAGTAGATCAAAGAAAAGAAGTCAGAATAGATCGAGGAAAAGGAACAGGAGTGAAAGTAGATCAAGAAAGAAACACTCCAGTAGATCAGCAAAGAGAAATAAAAGTAGATCCATTGAGAAATCAACATCTAGTCAGAGTAAACACAGAAGTAAATCCAGGACTGAAGTTGTGGGTTCTGCAGGTTCTCCTGCTGATAGCGGAGTGAAAACCAGGCAGAGCAGAAGAGACAGTCACCAGTCAGAAAAGGACAGACGCTTGTCTTCATCTTTCTCTCACTCTCCTGGCTCAGCAAAGAAGAAAAACCAGACGTCTGACGCAGACAAAGATAAAAACACAAAGTCTTCTGGTGAAAATGTTGACAAAGATACAGATTCAGCCATCAAGGCTTCGTTGGATGAATATGAACAGTTTTTGTCAACTCTGAAGCAGAATAAAAAACAGCAGTGGATTGCTGAGGGCAAACTGAAGCTAAGCTGAACAGAACTGTAATAATGTATGAAAACTGTTAGAGGATTACCTGGGCAGAAGAAAGAATGATAAATAAAATGGCATCATCATCATCATCAGATATCATGGTCATACTGATCCATTTATGAGCATAATTATTTAAGAGCATAAATTAAAGTTAAAAAATGAATGAAATTTAAAAAGTGAGTAATTTTTATGATCTAAAATGGAGTCATCATCATTGTCAGGTATCACAATCATACTGGACTATTTATGAGCATAATTGTTTAAGATAAAAATGAATGAAACATAAAAAGTAGGTAATTTTATGATCTCAAAGAATTTACTGAATTAAAAAGTTGTCAGAGTATCTTGTACCATTATATGTTGGTATATTTATGAACACAATTATCAGAAGTGTATAAACTAACTCAAATAAGGCTGCTTATTGAGATCCTGGTTAATGTATTGTCAAGAAAGATTATCAGCAGCAGCTTGTTCCATCATCTAAAAGATGCTAAATTATTAATGTCACAGTTGTTGACAAGGTAAATTAAGATCAGGCTGAAAAAAAACCATCAGTGAAAAAATGGCTTTTAGTTTATTTTGATAAGGGAATTGATATCATGATCATATCTGATAAATTTGTGAGTGAATCTCGTTTGAAATTTGTGGACATTAAAATCCAGGGTGAATATGCTTTAAGGTAGCTTTTCAATTTTAAATAATTGTTTAAGATAAGGTTTTGGTGGGCAACCAGTTTAAGATGGTCAAGCTTTTATTATGATTTGTATGCTTATTATTCTCTGTTATTAGCTATGTTTTCAGTGTAATAAATTCATCAGATTTTTTGTTTTTAATGCAAATCTTTTTGTAACTTTTTTGTTATGAAAATGAAATCCCTTGATGAACTGAGTATGTGATAAATATAGTTTGTAATAACAATCTGGTGTTTAATATGCAAGTTTATTATCTAGGACAGTAAATTTTTTTATTTATTTATTTAAAAAAAAAACATATTTATTTTATTTTATTTTTATATATATTTTTTTGGACATTGGCATTGTCGTATAGTGCAGTTAATTTATGGTTAATGAATCCACTTTTGTCATGTTTTATTACTTCTGCTACTACTACTACTACTGCTATAATTATTATTATTATTATTATTATTATTACAGATTTGATTACTCACTTGTTTTCATGTGTTTAATTCAAATTATTCTGACTAGCAGAAGTTCAGTTCACACTTGTTGGATATTTAATAATTTATATTTAAAATATTGTTATTATATTCATCAGCTTTTTATATTTTGTTCTTTTTTTTTTTTTTTTTTTACTGGTTGTTAACTTGTATATAAAAATCCTGAAGTATTGTTCACTAAATTAATCTTCTGTGATAAATAGGAAGTTAATAAAATAATTTTTCAGCAGAACTTTGCGTCCTGTTTTTTTTTTATTTTTTTTTTTTTTTAAATTCTGTCTCTCCTCTAATTTTTATTTATTTATTTTTGTTTTGTTCGTGTGTTTTTCATTGATATTATTATTATTATTATTATTATTATTATTATTATTATGATTATTATTATTATTATTATTATTTAACTTTTTAGCTTTCGTTTCTCTTCTTTTTATATTATTATTATTTTTTTTTCTTTTTTTTTTTCGGAATCTTCAGGATACTAAAGAGTACGTTAGGTGGTCTGAATAAATGGTCTAATATAAGTTTTATACTTCCAAGTTGTTACTTTATAGTTTTGAATGACCTATCACCGTTAACAACAGTTAACAAATACAATATTATTACAAAACATCTTAACACGACCATTCTAACTTTTTAACAACTGGAGTCGTGACGTCATCATGAGTATTAAAGGTACATTTTTTATATTCTTTAAAATAGAATTTAATAATAATAATAATAATAATAATAATAATAACAATAATAATGACCAATTTTACACATTATAACCTGCGCCTTCCGTTAACAAAGGGACGCAACTGATGCCGATTTTTTCGATAGCTGGTTTAAACTGATTTAAAGAACTTTAATTCTTCATTATCCTAATGTTATTTGACTAAAGACATGATCAAATTACATAGCCAGTATCAACAAAGTCCAGGACAAATCGTTTAATAAATATGCGGACAAAACCACAACCTATTTCAGCAAAATTTAGAGGTAGATTTTCTGATGTACTAGTTATTGTTTATAAATATTTGCCTCTGCTTTTACATAATTACAAACTGCTACACGTATTGATCATGATAGCTTCACGTATTTATTAAAAAAATAAATAAATAAATAAAAAATAAAAAATTTTACATAATAGAGAACTGTCGCGTGTAGAGTTATGAGAAAATGTATTTTCCAGGATCATAGTAATCTAAAAGTGGAGCCATAAGGATGTGATGAATTGTTGAACATAAATAAAAGCAGTCAACATTTCATTGTAAGTATTAGTCACAGGCAGGGTAGGGCGGTTTTGGGGGGGAGGGAGTTTTTTTTTTTTTATTTTTTTTTCCCCAGAGGCTTATTAAAAGTTAAATCACTGTCATTTGTATGCACAAAAATATATGAACTGAAGTCAGGGTTTTGTCCACGTTTTGTCTGTTCGGGTTTTGTCCTGGTCCCAGTAGCTGTTTTGTATAACAGTTTAAAGACTTTTCATTCCTGGCATCAAAAAACTTAGATCGTTTAATCATGTCCTCTGCATATTTAGAATTCTTATTGCTTGATAAAGAAAACGAAATAAAACAAAACTATAAGAAAGACTGGAGTTGGTGATTTCTCTCGTTATTTATCGTTAAACACACACACACACACACACACAGACACACAAACACACACACACAGACAGACAAACAGACAAACACACACACTCCTACTGGCCCATACGCAAACATTTATGTGGTAGTGTGTGTGGGGTGGGGGTAAACGACGGCCAAATGGTAAAAGGGTTCGAGATCACGTCCCACCCCAAAAACAGTTTTAAATCCAGAATACGGAGATGCATTTTCCTGCAATGTGTGAACTAAATCTGAAATGTTTCTTTAAATTCAAAATTTGTTTGGTACGGGCCTGATTATATATATTTATGTGTGTGTGTGTGTGTGTGTGTGTGTGTGTGTGTGAGAGAGAGAGAGAGAGAGAGAGAGAGAGAGAGAGAGAGAGAGAGAGAGAGAGAGAGAGAGAGAGAGAGAGAGAGAGAGAGTAGTTAAATTGTTAAATAAGACCTTTGTTTTTCTCTATTGAACCTATAGCAGTCAAAGTTAATTAAAACAACATTCACGCTGTGGACATTTTTTTTTTATGGTTTACGTTATTCGTATCTCAATAACAGTCGTTTTCCGTATTTCTTCACTGATCTTTTGATATGTGCGTAGCTCTGTTTGTGTGTGTGTGTGAGTGAGAGAGAGAGAGAGAGAGAGAGAGAGAGAGAGAGAGAGAGAGAGAGAGAGAGAGAGAGAGAGAGAGAGAGAGAGAGAGAGAGAGAGAGAGAGAGAGAGAGAGAGAGAGAGAGAGAGAGAGAGATTCTGCGAATGTATGATAGGGCCGCTTTCTTCGTTATTTCAAGCTGTGAACAGATCACATTTTTAACACTGCAAAGCGTATTACGTTCTTCGACAGCCGTGCGCTAAAGCAACAACAAAAAGCGAATGTGACAGAATTGTCTCCTTAAATATAAAAATAATTCACGCCGTACAAAATGAATCAAACGCCGCATACTGACATCTGTCAATCTGAAAGAGCGACAGAGTGGATTTGGTACGCACACAGTATGACAATGCCGAGTAAATTCCGCAGGGAGGCTGTACATAATGTTTTCGTCTGTGTTTCTTTCCTATCGCCAGACAACACGCATGACAAAATTGTCACATAACGCATTTATCGATCTGGTGGGCTCTTCACGTGATCTCGTTGTTCTGGCGGGAAAAGAACCCGCGCAAAGAATCGTTCATTGCCTTAGTGTCGTCTGCTTGTTACCACCTTCTCGACGCAGCAGCTATGGGGATGGCGAAATAGAAATAACAATTCCGACACATCGAGGTAGGTGAATTTATTAATTAACTAATTAATTTATTTATTTCGATTTATAAAACTTTGGTTATTCCGAATAAGTAATAAACAAAATAAAATAAAATAAAATAAAATAATTAAAATGATTTCGCCATTCCTTTTTTAAAACGGGTATCAAAACACATGTATAGTTTAGTATTATTTTAGTCGTGCACCGACTGTTTAAATTATTACGAATGCATGATGAATGGTATGCGTTAAATTCACTTCGATATATCTACGAGTTGTGGATACGTATGATTAACAACGCGTTAAGCTTTTTACCATTCTAACCACGGCTCCGCATCTCGCTGATAAATGGCTGTGTCAGAAACTTCTCACGTCTGCGGGAAGTGTCGTGTGAAACAGTTACTGGCGTGAGAAAGCTTTGTCTGGCGAAAGATTTCTTAGCAGCTTACGTAAGTACAAGAATCTTTGTCCTAAATCTCGATAACCCGGTAACGCAAACCAGCATTAAACTGACGTTGAAAAGCAGGTTCATTAATGTGAGTAATGTTTGTGTGAAGCTAGCTCTGTCGTGTGTAATGTCACCTCACTGTCGATGATTGTTCGATCTGAAGTGTCAAGTGAGATGCAAAGAAAAGAGAACGAGAAATGGTTGTAATTAAATCAGAAGTGTATGATGTCTCTCTCTCTCTCTCTCTCTCTCTCTCTCTCTCTCTCTCTCTCTCTCTCTCTCTCTCTCTCTCTCTCTCTCTCTCTCTCTCTCTCTCTCTCTCTCTCTCTCTCTCTCTCTCTCTCTCTCTCTGTCTGTCTTTCTTTTTTCTTTCTCCGCTGTACATTCTTTCTCTGTCAGTCTGTCACTCTTTCTTTCTGTCTGTCCCTCTCTGTCCGTCTGTCTGTGTCTCATTCACTCTCTCTCTCTCTCTCTCTCTATTCGTCTGTCTCTTTTTGTCCTTCTTCCCTCGTCTTTCTTTCTTTTTTTTTTTTTTCTCTCTGTATACGTACTAAAATGGAATGAGAAAAGAAACCGTTGAAAGGAAACGAAATTTATTTTAAAACGTATAAGAAGGAAAAACGAGTAATATTTTATAGTATAGTTTGTTATAATGACATTTTGTTTTGTTTGTTTTCCTAAATATCGTATTTTTTAATGATTTCGTGAGTTTCAAATATATCTATTTTAAAAAATCAAGCAACGCTTTACTGGTACAAAGGCTGAAAGAAACCCGATGCCTGTTTCTAAATATTTAATAAGTGTACTGTTTAGAATTGCGTGTCGTGTTTTTTTGTTAGTTTTTTTTTTTTTTTTTTTTTTTTTTTCTGCGATTATTGATCATCATCATGGAAATTGGATGTTACATCGGATTTCCGAAATCACAGATTATTATTATTATTATTATTATTATTATTATTATTATTATTTATTGATCTGTTAGATGACTGATGGTTAGAAAAGTTACACTTGTAATTTCTGTCCTGTAAAGTTTTCCTTTTCTCCTGTACTGTTTTCTCTTTCACAGTATGTGCACACACATTTTTATTATTATTATTATTACTGTTGTTGTTGTTATTGTTATTATTAGTTGCAGTAATAGTAGAAGCAGTAGTGGTGGAAGTAGTTACAGTATAGTTGTAGACATTTGTGTTGTTTTAGTATCAGAACTTGCAGTAATAGTAGTAGCAATAACTGGAGTACTAGCAGCAGTTATAGTAGTAATTGTAGTAGACGTAATAATAATAATAACAATAGTAGCAGTAGTAGCAGAAGTAATAGTAATGGTGGTAGAATAGTAGTAACTGTCGTCGTCATGGTATTTCATAATTATCAGTATTTGTTTGTTATTCTTTCGAAACCTTTCTGCTCTGATGAATTACAGGAATACACCAACGTCAGTATTTCCAAATGACAGTACTGACATTTTCTGTTGTCCATTTTCGACAAATCTCATAATGTTCTCTGCATGAACACCGAGAATAAAGTCGAAATTCTTGTAGAAATTAGAATTTTCTGCCAAGTCATTGGATACAGTATTATATAAATGTCTAATGGTTTATAGAGAATAACTTTAAAAAAATACATACATACATACATACATACATACATAAATCCAAACATTGACACAAACAGCCAAAGACAGACAGACAAACTTACAAAAAAAAGAATATACGCAATCATACACATACAAAGAAGCAAACGTAAATAATCATTCAGATTTTACAACTTATCATAAATTTTATTAAAACATTTATTGATTTTTTTTTTTCTGTTTGTTCACGGTAATAATACATTTTCCTTTTTCTTCATTTTCTTTTCATCTTCTTCTTCGTTTTTTTTTTTTTTTTTTTTTTCATTAAAAAAAAAAATAATAATAACAATAAAAAATAAAATAAAATAAATAAATAAAAATTAAAAAAATGGCGTTCGTCTTGCTTCACTTCACAATGCCCTCTCCACGTTTATGGTTTACATACAGATCGGCTTTGAAGTGTTTTACGAATGAACTATTTTGTTCGCAGATCGATAGCGAATGACTCCACTGTGCAAACACTAGCACTGCTCTCCGTTTCAGCAACTGCATTCGGCCACCATGAAATATGCAAGAGTTCGTCTGAAAGCGGAATAATTGTACTAAACTGAATATTGCATTAACGTTCGTTCAACTCAGTTCGCGCCATCCGAACCATTAGTTCACTGGATGATGACGTTTTAAACAATTTTATTTAGGTCACTGAAAGTACGTTTTTGTGAAACAACACTGTCAGTTGTTTGTTAAAGACGACGACAACACAACAACAACAACCACACTACTACTACTACTACTACTACTATTAGTAATAATAATAATAATAATAAGAAGAAGAAGAAGAAGAAGAAAAACCCAACAAAAAACGATAATAAAAATACCTAGTACATAGGTAGACAGACACAGACAGACAGACAGACAGGTAGATTGTTGAATAGATAGAGGGATTTTAAACTGGAATTATTTCTTAATAAATAAGACAAAATCTAATCAAACATTTTCTATTTCTTGACAAAATGTACCGCATGCATCGTAACCATTCCGTGCAGATTGGAACGGGAAATTCAGTGATTGATTCCTGCGGCAAGTAATACGCCAGTGAGTCAACTCGTGCATTTTTCAATACACAAACAACAGACGTAAATGTGAGCGACAGCGAATGATCTGTTTTCCTTACATTAATGAAACATGTAACATGATTCACGTTGAGAACGTGCAAATAACCCAGGACGAACTGCAAATCTCGTTTTCACTTTTTATTCCACATGCCTTAACTTTTCGTGTGCATAGTCACACCTTCGTACAAAGAAAAATAATTTAATAAATTAGAGTGATATAAGAACAGAAAGAGTGCGACGATGATGATAATGATGATGACAACGACAGTGAAGATGCGGTGATGTTTATATT
Source organism: Chrysomallon squamiferum (assembly GCA_012295275.1). Taxonomy (NCBI): domain Eukaryota; kingdom Metazoa; phylum Mollusca; class Gastropoda; order Neomphalida; family Peltospiridae; genus Chrysomallon; species Chrysomallon squamiferum. Next base: position 13,963,459 of record CM022666.1, read on the forward strand.
TGCCTAATGAATTTTCAAAAATATTCATCTACGGGGTTTTCTTGATAAATGATATTTTAGATGTTACTTACTGTCGTCGTCGTTGTTGTAGTTGTATGTAGTAGTAGTAGTATTATCTGAGATTCTCTAAAGAATGACAGAAATATTTTATGTCAGATTAAGGATATCAATAAAATGTAATCAACTAAAAGTTTCATGTCACTGGAGTACGTTTTAATACATCATACTCATCGTTAGCTACTGTATGAATTGTATTCAGATTTTTCAGTAGAGTTTTTAATTTAATATATTTATCATCATCATCATCATGCTCATTGTCATCGTTATTATTATTATTATTATTATTATTATTATTATTATTAATTTAGATTAATGTGTTACAAGATCATTGAAAAGTTTATCGTTTATCGTTATACCAACTAGTTTTAAACTAAAGTTGAAATCAGAAAGTGACAGTATATCATTTATTCTTTTAACGATCACCTCACAATTAAAAACGTTTAACTGGATTAGTTGACGGGATTGTTTATCCTCTCTCTGAAGAGAAAACCCAGAACAGAAACATGTCGCAAGTAATTATGCACGAGTTACATCTTCCTGGTGATATCAGCGAACAGCCGAACAGCATAGTAACTTTCTGCACTGAGATTTTTTGAAATTTCTGTAAATCTTATCTGATCTGACACTTTCGTACGAAAATACTTTACGACAGTCGCTAATTATCCAAACTCCAGCTTTTGAGATTGTCGAAGATTGTAAGTAAACAGTGGTTCCGTTTGCCTCAGACAAGACGGACAGACAGCACGCGGTGGTCGAAATCGTGATGATTTGCGTGCGTCGCCTTGACGATCTTTCCCGAAGACAGTGAAACAGACACTTAAGAAGCGATTGCAATCGCACCGCGTCTTAAAGCAGATAATATCAACATCGTGGAATTAAACGAAAGGAACTTTCGATTGGCTTGCAGAAGTCGGTAATAGGGTTATAACCCATCACGCAGAGTTCGTTTGAAGTGTGGTTGATCGCAGTATCAGCCCGCAGTATTTGTATTTCGCGTTCCAACCGCTTTAGAAAGGTTCTTAGGGATGCTGTTAAGATTGCGGGCGGGTTGATGGTCAGTGGTTAGAGCTTAAGATTGAGACGTAATTGGTAGAATCATCGGTTCTGATCAGTGCGTCTATTATACAATTTCTCGTTCCAACCACTGCTCCGTGATTTTTTTTTCATTTAGAAATATAACATTATAAAAAGCCATGGTTGAGATTTTATATCTAAGAAAACATACAGTTAAAACATCGCTAGGAGACAATCGTAAAGAATAAAACATTAAATGACTTCTACGGGTTTCTTTTCGCCTTGTTTGTATCATTCTTAACCAAAAGTATGACGTCATGTATCAATACATCATAAATATTGTACGTTCGCCATTAAATATTTCTTTGTTCGTGTCCAGATTATGAACTGACACATGCGAGTTTTTTTTTTTTTTTTCGTATCACTGTTATTTAAGATCTGAAAGCAACAGACAGATTTTAACGTTTAATCATTGAAATGTGCTGGGTCTGTAATGTCTTTTATTTCTAATCCAGAACTGTCTGGATTCCTGATCAGCCACACCACTTAGAGTCAGCTTGTATGTAGGCTGCATGTGTTGGTGTACGTAAACAGTGAACAATGACTGGATTAATTTTAAACTGAAATTACGATTTTTATTTGCTTTGTTATTTTATTTTATTCTATTTTATTTTATTTTATGTTATTTTATTATTAATAGTTTAAATTTTATGGTTAATTTTTCTTCTAATTTTTATTTATTTATTTATTTTATTTTATTTTATTTTATTTTATTTTATTTTATTTTATGTTATTTTATTATTAATAGTTTAAATTTTATGGTTAATTTTTCTTCTAATTTGTATTTATTTATTTATTTATTTCATTTTATTTTGTTATTATTTTGAAATTTTATTAATATTATTATTTTATTATATTTGTTTATTTACTTATGTATGTATGTATGTATGTATGTATGTATGTATGTATGTATGTATGTATGTTTGTATGTATGTATGTATGTATGGATGGATGGATGGATGTATAAATATATGTATGTATGAATGTATGTATGGATGTATTTATTTATAAACGTATTGCTGTGAACATTACAATTAATACCAGACTGCTGCTATTTCGACAGACAGTTTATTAGTTTTATGTCGAATCAAGACAATTATTAGTTTTATGTCGAATCTTGACAAATGTGAGTGTTAACTGCTTATTTAGGATATTTCCTGGTCTGTGGAGCTAACGCTTCTAAATATGTGTCTGGTGTAGAGCTTTTCTTCACGTTCCACTACCAGTTTTAAACGTACGTTACTCTTCATGACTGCATCCAAATGCAATTTCTTCATAAATTGTGGCATTCACCATTTCATGTGTATTAGTGGTAGGCCGAATGAAAGGTCTAACGACGTTATTTATATCTCTAGCTTGCTATTTTACTGTTTTGGGCTGCCTTTTGTGCTCTTAGCAAAAAGTATGTCAACAAAATAAATCTGTTACAAATATGTGAAAGCAGCCATTTTACCTCTTTAAAAACTGGAGTCGTGACGTCATTGCGTACTTGTTGGACAGTACTAATCTACACTTCGCTTTTATTTAAGAATGGACACAAAACAAACAAACGAAAAATACAACTCAACTTTGAAGTCTGAAAAGAATATTTACACCATTTTTTTTTTTTATTCATAATATCGAAAAATACGGTTTAAAATCATGATATTTATGGTTTTATGTTTTTGCATTAACAGTTTTCAAAATAACAAGTCTATATAAAACGTTTTATCTTCATCCACAGCCTATAATCCCGAAGCCTACCCTGTTACTGTAATCCCGTAACTATGGCAGCACTTCTGTACAGAGCTGCAAAACATAAACAACATTTTAACAATCCTTTTTATTTAAAAAACAAAATCGATAAATAACGGTTTATGTAAAGGTATGGAATATAAGATTGACAAGATAAATGCAAATTAGTTGTAATACTGCCATTAGTCTGCTCAAGCGGAAAGTTCCTAGTGCTCATATAATGGGCCATTGGGGGAATGTTTATGGAAAGCAATTATTGTCGAATGAAAAAAAAAAAAACGTGTAAAAACATATAATAACGGTCAATTATGGCATGTGGAGGTGAATAGAAAGAACGAGCTGATTTATTTTTCGTGGCTGTTTTTTCAGTTTTGTGAACAGTTCTGTCGTCTGAACTGAGGCGAAGGAAGAGAGATAAAAGGGAAAAGAATAAAGAACGAAATGAAATAAATGCTCGAGGAATCCACTGACAACGAGAGAGAGAGACAGAGACAGAGAGTGACAGAGACAGAGAGAAAGAGACAGTGAGAGAGAGACAGACAGAGAGAAGAGAGAGAGAGAGAGAGAGAGAGAGAGAGAGAGAGAGAGAGAGAGAGAGAGAGAGAGAGAGAGAGAGAGAGAGAGAGAGAGAGAGAGAGAGAGAAAGAGAGAGAAAGAGAGAGATAGAGAGATAGAGAGATAGAGAGATAGAGACTATAGTTACAAAATCTAGGGCTAAACTATTCCGTAGCCATTCTCTGACAATCTTTAAAAGATAAAGCAAGAAAAAAGACAAAACTCCATCCTTCATTAGAGGAAATACAGCTAAAGATAAAGAGGAAAAAAATCGATCTGAAAAAAAAAAAAAAAAAAAGAAAGGCACGTACAAAAAAACAACAACTATAGAATTAAAATAAGATAGAAATTAGATGTCTCACACAGATACTGCCACCGGCTGGAAGCGAGTTCACTGGTTATGTGCAGTTAATGACGATTTCCAGGACCACGGATTTACCCGCATCAAAGTCTATTGCCATAAGAATGGATTTAAAGCGAATCAGAAACTCGGGAGATAATTAGCAAAGCAGGAAACAGTTTACATCCCTGCCTGCGTCGGAGTAAAACTCAAATTCCGCGGTGAACGGTATTTGATTCAAACTCTAATACGGCAAAGGAGAATGGTTAGTGAATTAAGAATTAAGAAAAAAAAAAAAAAGAAAAAGAAATCTAATTAAAACCTTTAAGCGGATCCAGGGAAAACGCACCCTGGCGAGTACCCTCTCATTTGTGACAATCGATTTTTTTTTTTTTTTTTTTTTTTATAATGAAATGTGTTTTATGAGAGAGAGCCGACGTCCATTTTTAATTTGAATACGTCGCTGAGATTCGTGAGAAGAAAAGAATTAATGAACTCTTCTACTGATTTTTTAATCTACAGTGTTGAGACATTTACATGATTAAGAACGATGCAGGAACGAACACAGGAAACAAGGTTTCGCCTTTCGATGGGCTAATTTAACACGATTAGCAGCGAATAATATTTTATATGAACCTTCCCACTGAAAGGAAAGCTCATACAAGTACATTTATTTTAGGTTACAAGTTATAAAAATCAATGGTCCATTAGTCTAATTGAAACAGGTCTAGATTTTCAGTTAATGAAACCAAAAAAGTATATATATATATATATATATTTGACATAGTTGTTGGTATATTTGACATGGTTGTCAATGAAATGAAGCGACACTGACACAAAAATACATTTATATTTTAGCCCTATTCGTTTACTTCAGGATTTAATCAAATTAAACACTGACATACATAATACAATTGTTATAGTTACTAGCTCATGTGTTAATAAAATCTGATGAATTCATTGGTTCCTTGGTTTCACTGACGCAATTAAACCAGCTGTATTCAATTACTTCTTCTTTTATCATATGAATCTCGCGTTCCAATTAACACTTGCTTTCTCCGCCATTCCGAATTCCCTTGCGATGAACATCAAATTATTTCTGATTTATTTTATAACCCAAATTTTTGCTTATGTATAATAATTACCTTCAAAAGAATGTGTTTCTGGCTAGCGTAGTTGAAAAAAAAAAAAAAAAAAAAAAAAAAGTAATTAAAAAAAAAGAAAAGAAAGAAAAACAGAAGAAAAAAAAAATGTAATAAAAAAAATCACTTGCAGATGAAAACTGTCTGGACAATGAATTACTATTTTAGTCCGACAGATTGATATCGAACACCTGCTAACCAATATAAAACGCAATTTCTCTTTCAAATTGACTGTGATATTTTAATCAGCCACTGCCTTCTGTCACCGATAAAAAAAAAAAAAAAAAAAAAAAAAGTTCATTCGGTAAACTTCGGCACATTTCGATATTTTCACATCCACGGAAAGAACTGATTATTCGATAAGCGTCGGTAACATTCGAGTGTCTATGGTCCCATAAAAAAAAAAAAAAAAAAATGTTATTCGATAAACAGCTGCAGTTTTCGAGTTCCAATTCAATTGAGAGGATACTGATCGATGAAGTTCGGCAGATTCGAGTCTTAGAGTCATTATCAGAAGGTTAATCAATTAACATCGGCAGTGTCCCAGAATTAACCGTCTTGTAATGGAAGAAAAGTTTATTCGACTCGTCAGAAAAGATTAGAATTATCAAGACTACTGCTTAATCGATAGTGTGACGGGCAACGAGGTCTGCAGTTACTACATACATAATAACAAACTCGCAAAGTTATAGACCCGTAGAAACAAAATTTTCTTCGACAAAGTTCGGCAGTTTTTGGAATTTATTTTTGTCGCAAAGAAGGCTGATGATTTGCTTAACGTTTTGTATTTTTTTAATTATAATTGAAAATATCTGACAAGACTATATACGTAGCGAATAATGAATGTTTCATAGTACTACTACCACTGCTACTGCTACTACTACTACTAATTATATCAGTGATTCTTCGTTCTATACATCGTCTTCCATAACAATAACTCTTGTTTATTTCATATAAATTATTCATTACAGGAATGGTCATTCGTTCTAGCGTTAAGATACGTATACTTTCATGTCCATTATTCTCGTTTATTTTGGATAGCAGCGAGGTTTTTGCAGTGTTTTATTTTATAATTATTCGTATGTAAAATTGGCGATCCAGTTACGGAAGAACATTCCTGTCATAAATGAAAGTTCTCGTGTTTTTAATTTCGTTAAAGCCAGAACCAAGGACATTTATTTGATAGCCTTTGTCAGTTTCCTAGCAGTTAAAATTAATCTCTTTTGTTGCTGTACTTACATTTGCGTATTTTACTCATCTCTCATAAACAAAATATATTAAAATATCTTGTCAAAATCAAAAATTACAATTGTTCTTTAATCAATTAGTAACTTTTTACACGATCTATTTTTTTACGATAAGCTGGAATTAAGTTTGGTAAAAGGTAACTCAGTACTTTGTTCTGTTTTCTGTCCTCAATTTCAAATTGAGTTTCTTAATAAATAAAATAACAACAAACATTTGTCACAGACGGATGGACAGCACCTATTACCCTCCTCCCCAACCTCAGGGCACAGAGCTTTTAGGTACCTTTAATTCATTAGACTCATTTTCATCACTGACCTTGAATGGATTAACTTTCCGTGCTTGCGGTCGCTGGTCACTGGAATTCGTCCTCTGAATTTTATTTACCCGTAAATAAAATCCTTCGTTTTCGCCAGCATTTTCAAATGAATCGCCATTAGGTATCTATTAATGAAAACGATTTTTCATTGTTTTGCACTACTCCATAATCGGGGTTATCGCTGTAACCTTGGCAACGTTTATAACAAATTCCGCGGAGAACCTGTTTGTTGGCTTTCAAATAGGAAATATAATTAACGAGTGTATTATTTTACTGTTATAACAAAAGCAGGAGAAATAGATTTGTGATGGTATTAATAGCAGTCGTAGTAGTAATTGTAGTATTAGTAAAGTTAATAATAGCAGTAGTAGTAGTAGTAGTTGTTGTTATTGTTATGTTTTTAGTGGAATTAGTAGTAATTGTAGCAGTAATGATAGTTACAGTAGTACTAGTTGCAGTAGTAGGATGAGAAGGATTCTAGGAAGATAAATAGAAGTATTTGTAGTATTACTAATAATAGTAGCAATAGTAATAGTAGTAGTAGTAGTAGTAGTAGTAAGAAGTAGTAATAAAGAGACGAAGAGGAAGACGTCGACGAAGAACAATAACAGCGACAAGAACAAAAAGATAATAACAATAATAACAATAATAATAATAATAATAATAATAATAATTTATTATTAACAACAACAACAACAATAACAGCAAAAGCGAGAAAGAAAGAATGAAGGAACGAAATGGCTGCAAAGAAATAAATAATCGCTGGGGTCGTGATTGGAGTAATGTAGATTAATGAACGTTTTTCCCTGAAGACCGTTTAATCTTTTTTTGCGCCCGGTTTCCGTAACGTACGTGATCCTCGGCCGTGAAAGGAGGTTGCCAGGCAGAACGCGTGATGTGACAGAGTAATCTTTTGTTATTTTAACGACAAAAGGAAAAGCAGATCACGGCTCTGTGTTTGAATGGTCTAATGAATTAACAATGACATTGTTTTTGCTTGTACACAGAGAAGAAGACAAGTTTTATAGAACCGGGAATTCTCTTTAATGTAAGGCAATCCCCTCGCACACTGGCAGATAACTGTAAATAATAACATGCACGGCAGATCATTTTGCGTGAATGCATGCGTAATTTATTTAACCCCTTTCGCAGAGATATTGTTTTATTCGGGTTTTTTTTTTTTTTTTTTTTTTTTTTCTTTTTGTTATGGGCGGAACTGTGGTATATATATATATCTATTTTTTGTTCTCCAAAAGGCTGCGTATCTTAAAGTTAGGTTTTGACGATCTCTCTTTATATCTTTCTATTTACCTGTCCGACAGTACGTCTGTTTATCTACCTTTATCTCTGTTTACATTTCTCACATTCTTTATATATCCCTCGACTTTTAGTACATGCGCACTCTGTACTGTCATCCATCCGACTGTCTCCGCCAGTCAGTCAATCTCTCTGTCTGTCTGTCTCTGTCTGTCTGTCTGCCTGTCTGTCTGTCGAATACACGTCTACATACATAAATATACATCGATGTATACATTTAGTGAAGCTAATTGTCCACTGAAGCTTTAAACTAATGTTTTGCACAGTTCGATGACAGATATAATGGAGATTATACTGATTAGTTTTCTGATTGGAAACTTTTGCCTCATGCATAAAGTATCGTTATGGCTGTGTCGTAGATGTTTTTATCTTGAAAAAACAACAATCTGTCCTAATCTGTATGCATGGAACGATTTGTTTTGTCTGATTTTTTGAATTATTAATATATATATTTTTTCTTGAATAAAACTCATTAATTCTGGTCATTGGTTATTAATAATCGAATTTCTGTATGCTTGTACAGCACACATTTATATGTGTATGTATGAATGTATGAATATATGTATGTATGCATATATGTTAGTATATGTGTATGCATGCATGCAAGTAAATGTGTGATTTGTATATATGTGTGTATGTGTGCATGTATGTATGTATCGATCTATGTATATATTTATGTTTGTTATTTCGTGTGTGAATGAGTATCTGTGCATACATACACAAAGATACAGTGAAAAAATATATATGTGTGTTTGTGTGTGTGAGTCTGTTGCTGTTTTTGTATGTTGATTTAGCATGTCGCTAGGTAACAGCACGTGCATGTACGGATTATGCACACAATAGAAGCGTATAAACTTAAAATTATATTGCACAGAATCTGTACAAAGTGTAAAAATCAGTTTATCTATTATACAGTCGATGACACTAATGAGCAGTACATTCTCCGTGTTTATTGAAGATTACTGATTGTCTGCGTGTTATTTGTTACTAGTTAATAATCGGGTAACTTGGCGGATTTTTCTACGGACAAAGAAGAACAGGACAGCCCTGGCTGCAGCATATTGTTAGCAGACTAAGAATGTATAATTACAGTAATTAATAGGTAGAATATAAATCGTTGAAGATGAATAAGGCAGCTCGTTTTAATGCTGCTTGTATTGAAATTATAATGGGGTAAGGAAAATCGAATCTGGGTCCAGTAGTAATGTCATCAGGCTCGTCGATGTTGTAAGTATCATTGCCGTTGTTGCCATTATCGTCGTTCACAGCGTTGTTTTCATATTATCAGGATGATTATCTTATCAATACTTGTCATCACCGTGATAACGTTCAGTATAATTATCGTTATAAATATCATCATCATCGTTATCGTCGTCATAATCGCCATCATTAATGTAACCATCATCTTATCAGCACTTTGATCATCGCCAGTATAATTATTATCATCGTGATAGTAATGATCATAATTATTGTTATTGTCGTCATCAGCTTATATTATTGATTATTATTATTATTATTATTTTGATTGCTGTTGTTATTATTATCATTATGATTATTATTTTTATTATTCTTGTTATTATTACTATTAATGTCATTGTTGCTGTTATTATTATGATTATGATTTTTATTATTCTTGTTATTTTTGTTGTTATTATTATTATTATTGTTACTACTACTACTACTACTTCTACTACTACTACTACTACTACTACTACTAATACTACTACTACTACTACTACTACTACTGTTACTACTACTATTGTTTGCTTCTTCTTTTCCTCTTTTATCTGCATCATCATCATCATCATCATCATCATCATCATCATCATCATAATCGTCATCATTATCGCTTGCTGATAACATGAAGTCAGATCCAGATGAGTGGTACTCATGGACTTATCTATTACGACAAAGAAACGTATTTGACATTTGTGAACTGAAAGTCGTATAACTGTCTGGCACTGCCTCTGTAACCACGCGAACTGAAGCGAGTGTTTGAGGCTGGTCATTACAGCGTGAAAAACAGCGACCTGTGAATTATGTTCTTAATAGAGTGATAATCACCGGGTAGAAAGATTCCACACAAAATAACGTGATCTTCTTGTTTGCGTGGTGATTGGAGCTAGTTATACACTATATCTCTTTGTCGTTGAAATTCTCTCTCTCTCTCTCTCTGTCTCAGTGTATGCATGGGTGTGTGTTTCTTTTGTGTGTGTGTATGTTTGACTGTGTGTGTGTGTTTATGTATGTTTGTGTCTGTGTATGCGAGGGAGTAGGAACGTGTTTTCTGTCTCTCACTGACTTTATTATGTTGGGAAATATTCCTGAACAAACTGTTTATTTTATTCTGTTTTGCTCTTCTGTATTTTTGCTTGTTTGTTTGTCTTTTGATTTTTAATTTTTCTTTTGAATTATTAAGGAAAAAAGCCTAAACAACCAAATGAGTGTAAGCATAATCCATAACACCTGGTGTTTTTCAAAATGCACTGAATGTATTATCGTATTTGGATTATTCGTGTATCTGGATGTCTGTCTGTCTGAGTGTCTGTCTGTGAACGTGTAATACTGCGTGCACACTTTGTATTCACTGTCCTTGCTTATCGCGTCAGAGCAAGTCAGCGGGTTTGTTAAAATATCTGTGACTGCTAACTTCATCACCAGTTCTACTTAACGAAGTGGACAGGTGATGGTCACTTCTGGAAGCAGGCTAATTTTAGATGTCACGACCGTCTAAGATTTCGACCAGACAATGGATAGATTATCTGATATAATCTGATCCTCAGTCAGATTGATGGAAGTTAATTTTGCACTGTATTTTGTCAACTCAAACAGTTCCATCAGTAAAGGGATGATACTTGGTAGTTTTTGATTCAAAATCAGATTGAGGTGGACGTTAATTTTGGGATGTGGACTACCAGTCGATTGGAAGACTACAGACCAGCGGCTTGATAGCATAATCTGATAAACTATTCTGATTCGCTATCACACATCGGTTTCAGAAGATCAAGAAACTTATAACTGAACTGACTCGAAGGAAGTAAATTTCAATTTATATGCGTGGAATAATTTGTTTCGTTTAATGCGCTTTGTTACAGCGATTAGAAAGAAGACAGGGCTGGTCAGAACCATTACACTGGAATTAAGACGTCGAAATCTCTTTTGATGGCGGGTTCAAGGACGTCGTTTTATTTGTCTGTTAGTCTGTTGGTTTGTTTGTTTGTTTCGTTCTTTCTTTTACTGCTGCTAGTACTATTTCTCTGGCTACTACTACTATTGTTATTAGTACCATTATTACTGCCACTAGTTCTGTTTCTACTACGAATCCTACCACTGATATTGCTACTACTGTCACAATGACTACGACTGCTATAATTAATTCTATTGCCTGCTACTACTGTTACTACGACGACGTTTACTACTGATATTACTACTAATGCTACTAGTAGTATTAGCAGCAGCAGCAATAGTAGTTGTAGTAGTAGAAGCAGTAGTAGTAGTACTAATAGTAATTGCAGCAGTAGTAGTAGTACTGTTAGTACAGTTATTAATACTTTTATAATTTCTACCAACACTGCCATTTACTAGTCCTGTTACTGTTGCTACTACTACTACTACTACTACTACTACTACTACTATTAACTGTTCTTCCGCAGCTAATACATAGACCTCTGTTACTGCAACAACAGCTATTGCTGCTGCAACTACGACTACGTATTAATTGTTCTTCCTCAGCTAACACATAGACCTTTGTTACTGCAAAAACAATTACTGTTGCTGCAACTACAACTACTCTTACTATTACATCTACTATTGCTGCTTCCACCACAACCAACACTAACTACAACACCAAGTTACGTCAATGTATCTGTTTGTATTTACAGTTTCCCCAAAAAGTACAAAAGGGTGTATCATGCCTTTTTTTTTCATTATTACACTTTAATTTTATTCTTTATTCCAGATCCTTAAACCCAGCATTCTTGCACATGTAATAACCATTATTTCGATGTACATATTGTGATCAACATATAATTGTTTGGGGTTTCTAACACCACGAGTTCTGCTGGTAATATATGAAACTGCGGCTCGATGCTAACTTCAACGAGAAAACTTGAATAAAAAAATATCTTTTCTCTAATCATCTTTATCAAATTAAAGGCACGCGTTGACCTTTTTTTTTTTTTTTTTTTTTTTTTTTTTTTAGAAAACATTAATAACTTCAAAGTGGAAGTTAAAACCACGTAATCTAATTTACACTTCAGCACAGATATTTCTTCATCGATCACCGCAATACAAGGATAAAGATGATTTGATTTTCTCTTTCTTTTATCAATAGCTGTTAAGTGAAGCTTTCCGATTTGTCTTTTCTGCTCTTTCGGTCTCTTTCTTTCAGTGTTTGTCTTTCTGTTTCCCCCGCTCTCGCTCGCTCGTTCTCTCTCTCTCTCTCTCTCTCTCTCTCTCTCTCTCTCTCTCTCTCTCTCTCCCTCCTCTCTCTCTCTCTCTCTCTCTCTCTCTCTCTCTCTCTCTCTCTCTCTCTCTCTCTCTCTCTCTCTCTCTCTCTCTCTCTCTCTCTCTCTCTCTCTCTCTCTCTCTCTCACACACACACACACATATACACATAACATCAGTTATATTTCTAACCAATCGCTAGGTAACACTGCTCAATTACTTCCTGATTCAGACAAGACTGAAAGTCACATTTCTTAATAAGATTAGTCATGATCAAAGAAGAGTGCACACAACTAATTATCTTAACAGTTCCTACTCGCAGAAGCTGTTCAAGTTGACATTCGACTTCTTTCCCTCATTTATCTGGCTTCCTGAAAAAAAAACCCACAAAAACCCCCAAAAACTCAAAAACCCATCTAACTTTCACAGCTGTTTGAGACAATGAAAAATAACACAGATTCGAGGATTGTCCGAAACAAACGTCTGGTGGATTCTTCGCCGTCTCGGTTTACAGTGTTTCGCGAACGAAGACAATCCATCCATCATTATCTGCCCGCCTCGTTTTTCCTCTTCTATCAACTACGTCTTAGTCACTGTCGGCTTCAGCTGTGGACTCGGGGATCGAGAATCCAGAACGTGCCAGCCGCGCTGTGTTTTCTTCTTACAGATTTCTGTAGTGAAACCACCACGTCGTGAATGTTTGATCTGTCGCAACGTTTTCTCATACAATGAAGCGACCGTCGTCTTGTACTCCATGACACTGTCGCGTGGGTGGACTATATCCTATATCATTATTACCGTATCGTATATCATTGTTACCTCATCCTATATCATTATTACCTCATCCTATATCATTATTACCTCATCCTATATCATTATTACCACGTCCTATATCATTATTACCTCATCCTATATCATTATCACCTCATCCCATATCTTTATTACCACATCCTATATCATTATTACCACATACTATATCATTATTACCACATCCTATATCATTATTACCACATCCTATATCATTATTAATCCATCCCATATCATTATTACCACATCCTATATCATTATTACCATATCCTATATCATCATTAATCCATCCCATATCATTATTACCATATCCTATATCATTACCTCATCCTATATCATTATTACCACATCCTATATCATTATTACCTCATCCTATATCATTATTACCTCATCCTATATCATTATTACCACATCCTATATCATTATTACCACATCCTATATCATTATTACCACATCCTATATCATTATTACCGCATCCTATACCATTATTACCTCATCCTATATCATTATTACCATATCCTATATCGTTATTAATCCATCCCATATCATTATTACCCCATCCTATATCATTATTACCATATCCTATATCATCATTAATCCATCCCATATCATTATTATCATATCCTATATCATTATTACCTCATCCTATATCATTATTACCACATCCTATATCTTTATTACCACATCCTGTATCATTATTACCTCATCCTACATCATTATTACCTCATCCTATATCATTATTACCATATCCTATATCATCATTAATCCATCCCATATCATTATTACCACATCCTATATCATTATTACCACATTCTATATCTTTATTACCATATCCTATATCATTATTACCACATCCTATATCATTATTACCACATCCTATATCATTATTACCACATCCTATATCATTATTACCACATCCTATATCATTATTACCACATCCTATACATTACTGACACTAGCGCTGTTTTCTAATAATTATATCTTATACGCTGTCCTCGTATTCCGGTATATTCTTTACGCTGTAACCATTTTAAATATATTTTGTACACTATCATCGTATTCCTGAACTTTCCTTATGCTACCACCATATTCCAATATATTTTATACATTATCATTATATTCCATTATGTTCTATACATGTCTAATATATTGCATACATTCTCATTATAATTCCATACGCTCTCAACATATTCCAATATATTTTATACATTACCAATATATTCCATTATGTTCTATACATTTGTCTAATATATTCTATACATTCTCACTATAATTCCATACGCTGTCAACATATTCTAATATATTTTATACATTACCAATATATTCTATACATTTGTCTAATATATTCTATACACTCTCGCTATAATTCCATATGCTATCAACATATTCAAATATATTTTATACATTACCAATATATTCTATACATTTGTCTAATATATTCTATAATCGCTATAATTCCATATGCTATCAACATATTCAAATATATTTTATACATTACCAATATATTCTATACATTTGTCTAATATATTGTATACACTCTCGCTATAATTCCATATGCTATCAACATATTCAAATATATTTTATACATTACCAATATATTCTATACATTTGTCTAATATATTGTATACACTCTCGCTATAATTCCATATGCTATCAACATATTCCAATGTAATTCTTTATAACCATCATCATTTCCATACCCTATCAGCATATTCATATAAGTTTTACTGAAGCACTAACTCAAATTACTTCTGTTTCATATTTTCCATCCCTTTTTATTCCTGATCATAATTACATAAGAATCAAAAGCTCAGGAAAGAGTCGGTGTTTGGTTATCACTGATCCTTCAGTGAACAGTACTAAGCTATTGAAGTGATACAAAGAAAGCATCATCGATCTATTGCTGGTCCATGATGTGTTAATTGGAATGAGGCACTGCAGAGAGAAAGCTCTGTTTTCTCTGTATCGTTATTAAACTGCTCTCACACACGTGATAAACCTTTGAGAAAACATTAATAACGTCTACGCTGAAGTTAAAGACAAACAATCTAATTTACAGCGCGAGGTGATAAAACATCATCGATCAGTTTAATACAGGGATAACGATGGCTTGATTTTATCTTTCTTTTATTAATAGCTATTAAACAAAAATTAAAAATAATAATGATGACGATGATGATAATAGTAATAATTTTCGTAATTATTATTATTGTTGTTGTTGTTGTTGTTGTTGTTGTTGTTGTTGTTGTTGTTGTTGTTGCTGCTGCTGCTGCTGCTAATATTGTAGTTGTTAGTTTTTATTATTATAGCATTGAATATGATAATGTTAATGAAGACGATGGTATTAATGATAACAGACTTAACTATAGCGACAACACTGGTAACAGAGTTAGCTGTAGCAGCAACAGTAGTATAGTAGATAGTAGTAGCAGTAAAGATGGAAATTTTTGTTGTAATTATACTGGTAGCACAATAAGTGGTTCAAAACGTCTAACTTTTTAAAAACTAGTTCAGTAGTGTAGCTGTGATAATTAATAATAACAGTAAAAACGTCTTAATAAAAATAATAATAATAATAATAATAATAATAAAACAGTAATAATAATAATAATAGTAACAGTAATAATAATAATAGTAATAGTAATAATAATAATAGTAATAGTAGTAGTAGTAGTAATAATAATAATAAATAATAATAATATAATAATAATAATAATATAATAGTAGTAGTATTATTAGTCATAATAATAATAATAATAATAATATTATAATAATAAACGGCATTCATGATAAAAAAAATGATTTAAAATTTCCCAGGCAGCTGGGAACTGTCAATGGAATTAAAGGAAGAGTGACAAAAAAGGTGTTGTCGTTGTCACGTCCAGGACTCAACCAGTAACACGCTGACGTGTTTACGAGGTTGTCGAGGTCTTCGCTTTGGCGATGACAAATTGATCGATTGATGGCGTCGTCCTTTGGCGATTGCAGTGGAAGTCGTTGTTTCACGGTTAATCAGGTTCCGAATTACCGCGAGTGAATAATGTTGTAGTTGTTATTACAACGTCGGGCCTGTCGTCACCTGGAACGCCGCTAAGAGAGCAACGTCTAATCAGCTGAAAAATTTTAGGAATATTTTTGTTGTAACGATGTTGTTTTTTTTTTAAAGCAGCACACAGTGTTTTAAAACACACGCAGAGAAAGAGAGAGAGAGAGAGCTAGAGAGAGAGAGAGAGAGAGAGAGAGAGAGAGAGAGAGAGAGAGAGAGAGACAGAGAGACAGAGAGAGAGAGAGAGAGAGAGAGAGAGAGAGAAAGGGAGAATGAGAAAGAAATAAAGAGAAAAACAAAAAGAGAGAATGACAGAGAAAAGGAGAAAGAAATAGAGAAAACGACTTATAAATACGAAAGAAAGTTTCGTCTTTCAAAATCTGATGCAAAATAACTTTAGAGAAATCATCATAAAAAAAAAATACCTTTCACTTAATAACATTATAAAGAAATATCTCAAGAATCAGTTACTTTAAAACGTCTGTATTATAAAGAAATATCTCTAGAATCAGTTACTTAATAACGTCTGTATTATATGGGAAAGGGACTGGCTCTAGAATGCATAAAAGGCTCTGGTTCTAAAGCAACATCCACCGCAAAAAGCTGATCGTCTGTACATAATAATTATAAGATCATTAATGATTAATTTCATTAACTTGAATGAACTTTTAATCTTATAAACAATCTGAATGATTAAGTTTAACATTAGTTCTGGTTACCGATTTTATTAAGATTCTAATTCATATAGATTTTGTTTGAGCAAATTATACGTACAAAGTGGTTTTGTCTTTCTCTCGGTTTCTGCATCTCTCTCTCTCTCTCTCTCTCTCTCTCTCTCTCTCTCTCTCTCTCTCTCTCTCTCTCTCTCTCTCTCTCTCTCTCTCTCTCTCTCTCTCTCTCTCTCTCTCTCTCTCTCTCTCTCTCTCTCTCTCTTTCTTTATATCTGTTTATCTGTCCTTTCTGCCCATCTTCTTCTGTCTCTCCATTTTTCCGTCTCTTTTTGTCTGCCTGTCTCTTTCTCGCTTACTGCGTCGTTGTGTGTGTGTGTCTCTGTATGCAGTT
>CM022666.1:13983105-14075605 GCA_012295275.1 Chrysomallon squamiferum
AAAATTGTAGGCTAAAAAAACTGAAGAAAAATAAATTAATTGAAAACGAAAAAAAAAAAATAAAATAAAAAAAAAAAAAAAATGAAAAGGCAGTGAAAAACATGAAAGAGAAAACTCGTTTAATTTGTGTTATGGTCCTTATCAATATTTTTACAGCTTCTTCCAAGTCTTAGAAATATTTTCAAAAAAAAAAAAAAAAAAAAAAAAAAAAAATAAAAAAAAAAAATAACAAAAGTACAAAGGGCTTATTCGTACTGTATCGATTTGATTTACGTCAAGTTCGGTGAAAAAATTATTTTTATATTAAATTCGTAAATATTTATTTCAAAAATTACTGAAGAGGATTGAACACAAAACATGATTTATTTCATTTCTTTGTTTTTTTTTTCTTGTTAGGAATATTGTGTTCTGTTATATTGATTGCTGTTGTTGTTGTTATTTTACTGTCAAACTTTTTTTTTTTAAGATTTTAAAATACAGTTCAGGGAAAAACATTTGTGTCCACTTCTGGAACATAATGAATATAAGCACAGTATTCTTTTATATTTTACACACACACACAGACAGACACAGACAGACACAGAGACAGACACAGACACAGACACAGACACACAGACACACAGACACTAAGACACTAAGACACACACACAGACAGACACCCACAGACACACACAGACACCCACACATACACACACACAGACACACACACACACACACACAGACAGACACAGACACTAAGACACACACAGACACACACAGACAGACACACACACAGAGACACAGACACAAACACAGACAGACACACACACAGAGACACAGACACACACACAGACAGACATACACACAGACACAGACATACACGTACACTCTGTACAGCTGACTAAATATGGCAGCCGAACTCAAGTTATTTAGTGTAAATGCAGCTTTAGAAAATGAAATGTTTGCAAAAAAAAAAAAAAAAAAAAATAAAAAAAAAAAAATAAAAAGGCTAGAAATGGTCACAATTTTCTTGTCAAATTTATTATTTATTATTTCTGTAGCCCCAGTTAACGCGCAAACTGCAGTTTTCGGTTCTCATATTAAAACTTATTTCAGTGAGTTTTACAGAATCGCTTGGAAAGTGAAAGCAGAACTGCTAAACAAAGGAGTATGGATTATTTTTATATTAAAATCGTGGAGGCGACTTTTAATTTTTTTTTCCCCCATTAATAATACGAAAGACTTATTTTTTTTTCAATTTCAGTTGTTTTTTGTTGTTTTTTAAATTATTTTTTTCAGTAAAATGAAATTTCTATTTACTAATTTAGTTATTTTGTATCTGGAGGAAACGAAATACAGTTGTCTGCATTTATTTCTCCAGATCCTTTCTTTCTTTCTTTCACTCATATTTGCTACTACCACTACTACCACTACTACCACTACTACTACTACTACTACTACTACTACTACTACTACTACTACTACTACTAGAACCATTATTATTGTTATTTTTGTTGTTGTTGTTTTTGTTTTTGTTGTTGCTGTTGTTGCTGTTGTTGCTGCTGTTGCTGCTGTTGTAAGATTGTAAGATCCCACAGCTCTTCAGCTTGGTTCATATTGTGGTATATTTTGATAATGATGATTATGATGACAATGATTATAATGATGATGACAATGATTATAATGATCATGACAATGATTATAATGATGATGACAATAATGACAATGATGATGGTGATTACGATGACGAAGAAAATAATGATAATATTGATGATAATTACGACGAAGACGACGAAGGTGATGATGATGATGATGACGATAACGACGACGACGACGACGATGATGATGATGATGATAATGATAATGCCAGGACGATGTTAATGAGGATGAACATACTGATATAATCAATTTGATCATCTCACTTTTCTCTGCAACAAAACTAATTAAACAACCCAAAACACACAAATATAACTCAACAAACAAATCAATAATTGTAAAAGATCATCAGAAAACCAAAAACCCCCAAAATCCTTTTTATTTATAAATTAAAATGTTAACAAATAAATCAAATTAAATCCTACTCGGTTTAAAGATTTTATTGAGATTGTTCAAAAAAAAAAAAAAAAAAAAAAAAAAAAAAAAAAAATGAAATAAAAAAGATCAAAATAATATCATAAAGCCTCGAGTGGTATTGGTAATGTCAGGGGTCCCTAGGACTGGTTTTAATAAACGAACTTCTATTGATTTCCACCATGTTTCAGTTTGCCCTGAAGGTCTAGAGAAAACCGGGAGGTAAAACTCGACTTCATTGATTGTGAAAAAACACAAAACACAAAATCTCACTTCCATAATATCAGTATGCATGTACATAAAATTCCTTTTATACATAAACTTGAAGAAGAATAAGAAGACGAAGATGAATAAGAAGATGAAGATGAAGAATAGGAAGAATAAAAGGAGGAGGAGGAGAGAAAGATGAATATTCAAAAGAATGATGAAAAGAAGATTTGGATGATGATGGTGATGATAATGAAGAAAACGAAGGAGGTCAGTTCACGATGATGATGAAATGGAAGAACAAACGTTTACAAACTAGTAATTAATATGAAACATGAAACAAGCAAAACTCAGTCTAAATAAACAAGTCTGTATATATTAAGTTGAAAAGAAATAAAATAATACTTTACCATCATAACGACTGTTCGAGCTGTAATATTTATTAATCTGTGGTTCTAGCACGCCTGTCGTGTAACGGCTATTTTGTGCATAACTTTATTTCGCAAACGAAAATGAAGCGTTCGCCTCATTTTATTTTATTTATTTATTATTATTGTTTTTATTTATTTATTTATTTATTTATTATTATTGTTTTTATTTATTTATTTATTTATTATTATTGTTTTCATTTATTTATTTATTTATTATTATTGTTTCTATTTTATTATTATTATTTTTTTTATTAGAATGTCGATGGTCAGTTTAATTCCCGTGCTTTCTCTCTGTTTATCGATCTGTCTCTCTGTCTATCTATGTATCTGTATCAGTGTATCTACTTACCTTTCTAACCTATCTTTGGTCTGTTTGTCTTTCTGTGTATCTGATTATGTATGTTTGTGTGTGTTTTACGTATATGTTTTTGTGTGTGTGTGTGTGTGTGTGTGTGTGTGTGTATATATATATATATGTATCGATTTATATCTTTGTTACTGCGGTATAAAATAGGGTTTATAGCTATCTGGGGTTCCCAGTTTTCAGTAATCAGTAAAAGTTCACTTTAAAAGCTGAATTTTATACGGACGTTTATTCACAACGAGAAACATTAAATATTTATTCATTCATCGATTCTTTCATTGATTTCATCTTCGTTCTTGTTTGTGATCCAGCAGCTTGTTGTAAAACGTCGTAACTGTTACTGTGGCAGGTTTCATATTTCTCTTTTAATTTCAACCTGTTTGCTTAGTTTGATAAAATGGTTGCGTGTTGTGAATATCAGACTTGTCATTTGTGGGATATGGCGATGTGGGATCATGTCTTGTTTTCTCTCGGCTCTGTTATCGGAGCAGATCCAGAACGTGGGATGAAGCAATTGGTTTAAATTATTATGGATGGATAGATGCACGGATAGACGAGATAGAGAGACAGACAGATATAAAGTCAAATGAATGTATAGATATTTGAACTGGTAGGTCTGTAGATGGATGCAGAAATATATTGAGAGAGAGAGAGAGAGAGAGAGAGAGAGAGAGAGAGAGAGAGAGAGAGAGAGAGAGAGAGAGAGAGAGAGAGAGGGAGAGAGAGAGAGAGAGAGAGAGAGAGAGAGAGAGAGAGAGAGAGAGAGAGAGAGAGAGAGAGAGAGAGAGAAAAGAAAAAAATGTCTTTCCGTCAGAAGAAAGATAGATAAAATAGATGATGGACAGGAAAAACGTTTCATACATATGTTGTTAGTTAAAAGTCTTACACTATTAGAATAATGAAAAAGGTTTCAAGGAACATAATTATGGACAAATAATAGTTATGATGATGATGATGATGATAACAATAATAAAAATAAATAAATAAATAAATAAATAAATAAATAAATAAACGAAAAGAAAACAAATAAATCAAGAAAAGCAAATCAAAAGAAGCAACAAGAAGAAAATATCACAGTTAAAAACACACCTTCCTGATGTTCGATTCAGTGGCGCGATCCAGCTACCTGCTGATCGTTTACCCACACGAACGACTAAGCTGGAATGTTTAATTCTGTCATTACAATCTATTTCAATCACCTGTTTTATCTGTCCATTTCACTAAACCTTTATTTAACATTTCATCTTTCAAAATCCAAACCTACGCATGCAATACAAATTCATTTGAACCGTCGTTACTGGAAATTACTCATTTCTTTTTTTGTTTTCAAATCCTGACGATAAAACTGGCCTATCTGCGGAAAGACTAAATACGGATTTGTCTATGGGCGTCTGACATTTCCCCAGTCTGGCCTCCGGTATCGAAATGGGTTTAAATTTAACTCTCTGCGTGTTGCACCGGTTGCGCACGGCTGTCAATAGCTCTGGCCCGAAGCTGTAGTTTCCGGAAGGGAGATAACTCTGTCCGGCTGACATGCTGTTGTACTTATTTGCTGTGTTAACTTCTAAAGAAGAACGCAGGAGCGAAAGATTTCTAGTTGTAATTATTACGTCACGGTAACAATCAAAATGCCTTCGTTTTAAGATGACCATAGTCCTGTTTGGTTAGTGTTAGTGATTTTTTGTATAGTTGAGCTACTAACAGTTGTAGAAGCAGCAGCATCAGCAGTAGTAGTAGTAGTAGTAGTAGTAGTAGTAGTAGTAGCAATAGCAGTAGCTGTAGTGCATTATTATTATCAGTAGTAATAGTATTTATATTAGTAGTAATAGTTGTGGTAGCGGTGGTAGCAGTAGTAGTTGTTGGAATTGTTGTAATAGTAACACAGGGTCTAGTAGTTGCAACAATTTCCATCCCGATGCACACAAACCAAATATTACAATTCATATTAATACAGAAATTTACTCATACAGAAAATATTCAGTCTAATGTACTCAAGGACAAATTAACGGCGGAATTGAAAGGAATTGTTCAACAAAGCAGACTGAATCACTGTTCATTCACGTGGAGATATAAAATATAGACGCGCGTAGGTTTTCGCTAATGAACCGGTGTCTTAGGGGACAATAATTTTGTCGGCGTCAGCCTCGTTTTGACGGATTACGCACAAGCGCGTGCTGACACTGAAAAACAAAAAGTGTAAACGAAAATGGAGTCAATTAGTCTGTAATGAACGAGACTTCCGGAACACGAGCGCCTGGCTGTGGGTCAGGAAGTCGTGCAAGGAACGGCTGATCAACGTGAAGGGCTGTCGATCCGGAAACGGCAGTCTCTTCGGCACAAAGGTCAAAGCTTGTAAACTTGTAGGACTCAAAATCAAATAAAAACAGAAACATGAAACAATTAGGAGGTAGATTTATCGGTCCAGACTGGAAGACACTGTAATCGATTCTCGTGGAGTCTACAAACACGTTTACCGGGACGGCGTGAAATCAGCTTTCCTGTTTTCTCACCGAACGACATTCGAAACCTGTAACACTGTGTAATCAGAGAAGAGTGAGACCGCTATTAATACTGCTACTGCCACTACTACTTCTACGACTACGACTACTTCTACTACTACTACTGCCACTACTACTGCTACGACTACTTCTACTACTACTACTACTACTACTACTACTACTACTACTACTACTACTCTCTCTCTCTCTCTCTCTCTCTCTCTCTCTCTCTCTCTCTCTCTCTCTCTCTCTCTCTCTGATCTTATTCTGAGTAATTATAAACACGCTATTTAGATAATTTTATTACTAAATATATATTAACTAAAAATCGGATTACACTTTGATCAGATTAGACTAGCGAAACCCTGTTGTTTTATGTATGTTGTATTACAGGGCATCAAAACATTGGGGGTGGGTGGGGGAGGGGCGTCGGGTCAGGTGCTGAGCGAATTAATTAATGAGATCAGTTAGGCTTATTGTTCACACATAATTGTCAGTTAGCAAACGTAGCTTGACTTCTGCTTCTATTTATACCTATAGCCTAGAAAGTAATTATATATCTCAGCATCATTATCATTGACGTCGTTATCATATCGTCGTCAACATCGTCATCGTTGTTGTCATCATCATCACCATCACCACCATCATTATTATCATCATCATCATTATTATCGTCGTCGTCATCATCATCATCATCTCATCATCATCGTCGTCGTCATCATCATTATCATTATCGTCGTCGTCATCATCATCACCACCATCATCATCATCGTCGTCGTCATCATCATCATCGTCGTCGTCATCATCATCATCATCACCTTCACCTCATCATCATCATCATCATCATCATCATCATTATCATCATCGTCGTCATCGTCATCATCATCATTATTCTCACTATCAGTTTCAGCTTTCAACTGCAAGTGGTCTAACGAAGGATGTAGTTCGTACAGCGAATGCTGCAGCAAAAGGTGTGAACAGCCACATCCGGGCACTAACCCGCGCTGCACGAAGAGCATGCTCAACCAGTACTGTATGAACACGTACCAGTGCGAGGATAGACTGATCTGCGGAAGAAACAACCGCTGCTGCGCTAAGTATGTCGCGTTTCTGAACTCTTCTTTTCTGGGAGATAGGAAACGTATGGGAACCAGACATCTTTTTTTTTTTCTTTTTTTTTCTTTTTTTTGATATTATTTTTTTAATTTTGATTTTGTTTTTAATTTTAATATTAATTTTATTTTTATTTATTTATTTATTTATTTATTTATTTATTTATATAATTTTTATTATTATTATTATTATTATTATTATTATTATTATTATTATTGATTTGATTTTATGTTATTTTAATTGTATTTATTTATTTTATTTATTTGTATTTATTTAATTTAAATTGTTATTTCTCACAGATAAGAAACGAATAGATTATTAAAGGAACCAGAATCATAATTTATTTAAATACTTATTTATTTATTTATTTATATTAAAACGTCAAAACTAATTCTCTATTTTTTTCTTTACTGTTACAAATACAGCGTTTTAATATCTTGATTTCTACCGACATTTGTATTCAAAACTCTTCATTAAACTAACGTCTTTTAATTTGATATTAAATGTCGTTTTAGTTCGATTACAAATATTCTGCAGTTATTGATTTTATTGTTATCTTGTTGTTATTAGTGGAGTGATTTATGTATTGCTATCATTATTATTATTATTATTATTATTATTATTATTATTATTATTATTATTATTATTATTGTTGTTGTTATTATTCAGATATTGGGGTGCCTGTCGAAGGAAATGGGATTGTTGTGACCAAGATCAGTTTTGTTTAGAAGTGGACGGATTCTATTACAGACGTTGCCTGTACGGAAAAGTCGAATATAAAAACCAATCAACACGTGCGGTTGTGATGACAGACATTTTACAGTATGTTTTCCCGATCTTGATCTTAGCTCTTTATGTTTATACATAAAAATATTTGCTCATTTGTTTCCTAAGATATAATTTTTTTTTTTTTTTTTTTTTTTTTTTTTTTTTGGTGTGTGAAATTTTGTGATGAAATAAATCATTTTGATAATATTTTGTAT
This sequence comes from Chrysomallon squamiferum, assembly GCA_012295275.1. NCBI lineage: Eukaryota > Metazoa > Mollusca > Gastropoda > Neomphalida > Peltospiridae > Chrysomallon > Chrysomallon squamiferum. Next base: position 13,990,751 of record CM022666.1, read on the forward strand.
ATGGGTGTGCGTGCGTTCGTGCATAGAGTGAACCATCATAGCAAGGCCCTATCATGTAAGAAGAATTTAATCAAAATCTGTAATTGTGACATCATTGCGTACGTGGCATAACAGTTTCCTTTGAGATTTCTCCTAATGTAAGACAAATATTAAAATAAAACATAATAAAAAAAAAAAAAAAAAAAAAAAAAAAAAAAAAAAAATAAATTTTAAAATTTTTTATTTTAAAATTTGTTAATATAGAAGAAAAAATAAAAAATAATAAATAAATAATAATAAATTACAGATAATAAACAACAACATAACCAACAACAACGACAACAGCAACAAAACCCTCCCCAAAAACCCCATAAAAATAATGACGTCAGCCACTTGGAAAAATCAAATCAAATAAAACATAAAAAAAACAAAACAAAACAAAACGGAACAAAATAAAAGAAAAAAAAACGAACAAAAGAAAACAAATCAAAGCAAAACAAAACGAAATAAAATAAAATAAAATAAAACAAAATAAACCAGAAGAAAGAAAAAGTGATTATTTAAACACCCACGTTTTTCTAATCTTTGCACCAAAAAGATGTGAAGGCGTTTTTTTTTTTTTTTTTTTTTTTTTCTTCCTTTTGTCTTTCCCTTCTTTTTGTAACAATAAACCCGCAGAGCTGTAGCAGTAGTGGCAGTAGAAGGTGAGTGATGTAAATGAGGTAGCAGTAGCAGTAATAACATAAATCATAGTAGAACGACAAAAAAAAAAAAAAAAATAAAATAAAGAAGAACAAACGAAAAAAATGAAGAAAAATAAAGGGATTATTATTTAATTCAGAACATATTTATTTATTCTCGTTAAATCACGATCTTAAGACTCTTTGTACGAAATGGTCAGTCTAACCTTTCATTACACTATTCTTCTTCATTATAACTCAGACATAAATGTCACTGTTGCCTGCAACACCAATTTGTATTTAAAATTTCTCTGATCATAGGACGATGCCTGCAGGATGCAGAAATCTTCAGTGTGGGAGGCGAGATAGGTAACTAGGGAAATGACGTAGCGAAGACCAGTCAAGTGCCAGAAACTGCTATTTTATTACGACTATATGCGTTTATTTATGGAGTACGGAGTTAGAAAAGTAGAATGTATTAGCGACAGAAATTTGCAAAATATTTCCAGACATTTACTTGTGTCTGTGTGGGTGGGTGGTGTGTTTTTGTTGTTTAAAAGTAGTCACGACTGTAAGTATAAATTATTTTAGCTAATGATCTTATGATTCGACAGTCGTGGCATGTTTAAATAACTAAATATTTTATAACTTTTTAACCCAAGTACACCAGTCTAGCACTTTCTACATGTACAGATCTAGTGTTTAAAATATGTATGATCAAATATTAATAGTACGATTATAAAAAGGCTTTCTAACTATAAAGCTTTTATAAGTACTAGTAGTTTAGTAATAGTAGCAGTTGTTGTTGTACTACTACTACTATTAAACTGTTGTAGTAATAATGATGATGATAATTAAAAACAAAACAATAACTAAAGATAAATAAAACTCGTTTGAGCAATGTTTTATATTTATTTTTCAGTAATACACATATATCACAGTTTCAGTTTTGACATCTTCTCGTATCTTCAAACTCTGATATCGTTTTTTAAAAAGAGTTGGAATTATAGTATTAATCAACTCTTTGTATTTAAAAAATTCAAGATTAAAATATAAGGTTAACTATAAAATATTTCTTCATTCTTTAAAATAAATAAAAATACACTTCTAATAAGAATATTAATAATATTTATTATTATTCATTAATAAGAAAAAAAAAAAACATTCACTGCTTTTTGGCTTAAATAGATTTCAATATTACAGTTGTTGGAAGCAAAACTGAATGTGACTAAACCTTCATCATTTCTGACAAAATATTTAAGTAAATTTTACTAAAATCATACAATTAAATAAATACTTAAAATAAAATAAAATAATAAGTTTTAGCTCAGCTAGCTAAGACCCAAGTATTTACTCAAGTTGATGTAATGAAAACAAAAATTATAATACTTAATGGGAGATAACTCAAGGGAAGGGAAGTAAATGTGTAAATGCATTTTTTTTTTTTTAAATAACAAGAATTTACAATGTCAGGAATGAATAAAATCAACATTTTGGCTTTTTTTTCAATATATATATATATATAAATTTATAATTTAAAAGTTTAAATTATCACAGTCACATAAATTATTTATCTGAAGAATTAACAAGAAATATTATGTTGCTATAAATTAATATTACATTGAATCAAACACTGTTTTTCATACAAGTAATATTCATCAGTGAATTATTATTATAACTAATAATATTTCAGTGACTTTGAAAGCAGTGAATGTATTCACACCTGGTGAAATTCACACAAAACAAATAGAGTAACCCTTTGTTCAGGTATAGATGCTTATCTCAGTACACTTCATAATGAAAAGTATATACCATTTAGACAAGTGAAAAAAACCCCATAACAACACATAATTTACCCTCAAAAAAAAAAAAAAAAAAAAAAAAAAAAAAAAAAAAAAAGATTCTAAAATGAAATAGATAAATAAATAAATAAATAAATAAATAAATAAAAAAAACAGTAATGGTAAGAAATAAGATCCCAAAAGAAAAAGAGAAACAAAACAACAACATTATTGGATATCACAGAATAAGCATTCAACTTTCACAGACAAACGTATCTCTGTAAAGCATTTGGTCTGAGATCACAGCATTTATACAGCATTTGTCAAATGATATCAGTGGTTGAGATTCAACAATCAAGAAAGCATTTCAGAAAAAGCATTCACAGATGAAATAGTTTATGGGAAACAGTCATCAAACAGAATTTTACAGATAAAAGTTTTGGCAAAAACATTTAAAGAACATTATTACAGATTAATAATATTTCTTGAGCAGTGAAATATCTATTTCCTTATAACTTCTATATAATGAATCAATCATGACTAAGCATTCATTATTCTGTTTCACAGATTTTCTGATGCTGAGAATCAATTACCAGGAATAAATTCTTTGCAGCTGAACATCAAACAACATTCTGTAAAATAAAGTATTTCACATATTTAAAAAGTTTTGAGAATCAGTACTCAAGAAAGTAATTCATAACTGAATCAGCCTTAACAAAACATTCACATGGAGAATCAAACAATAAAACATTGTTTAGAACCAGTGAATATAAAACATTCCACTCATTCACTGAATTCTTTAGAATCAACAAACTTTAAGCATTTCACTGCCTGAAAGATCCAGTAACAAAGCATTCACGTAACAAATATATTTTTGTGAGAATTCTTCTTTTAAATGTAAAAGCATTCCATTGATTGAATCAATTCTTGAGAATTGACAAACAAAAAATATTCCATTTTATTCGAATCACTGAAAAAGCATTCACGTCACGAATCAGCATTTTTTTTCATGAATGCTTCTGTATAAAAGCATTCCACATACTGAATTGACTGTAGCCAAGCATTCATGCAGATAATCAGTCACTGTACAGCATTTCATAGATTGAGTCAGTGCTGCAGGAAAATTCCTTCAGACAAGTTGGTGAGCAGGCTTTGAATATAAACGGAAGACATCGAATTCCAAATATTTTTGAGGCGGGTCTGATTATTCTGAGACCCTCTCCAAACATTGGACCCTGGCAGCATTCACACACACCTCGGCTAAAACAGAGAAAAATTCATTAATATTTGCATGTTTGAATTGTAAATTAGTTACCAAGGATGTGGAGTATGGCTTATAAACAAAAAAACAAGTATTTGATTTATAAATTAAAACAACACATATTTAGTGTATGATTTATAAATTATAAAAAACAAGTATTTGGTGCATGATTTATAAATAAAATAAAAAAGTATTTGGTCATACAGTTTATAAATAAAAAAACAAATATTTGTACAATTTATAAATAACAAAACAAGTATTTGATGTAGGATATAAATAAAAACAAGAATTTGGTGTATGACATAAATAAAAAAAACAAGTATTTGGTGTACAATTTATAAATAAAAAAACAAGTATTTGGTGTATGATTTATAAATAAAAAAACAAGTATTAATACAATTTATAACTATATAAACAAGTAATTGGTGTACAATTTATAAATAAATAAAACAACTATGAGATGTATGATTTATAAATAAAAAAAAAAGAATTTGATGTTTGACATATAAATTCATTTTAGTATGAACAGTTTATTGTATGAGAGAAGATAGTGGCTAATGTTAGAGTATTTGTTATTTTTACCAGTTGTCTACCAGAAATCTTTTATGTGCAGTTTCATACAGATATGAAAGGATATAATCTCAATTTTCAATATACCTGTTATGAAAAACTGTCAAGAAGATGAAGAAGAAAAACAAAAAGAAAGAAGAAGAAGAAGAAAAGAAAAGAAGAAGAAAGAAGAAGAAGAAGAAGATAAGAAAAGAAGAAGAAAAAAGAAAAAGAAGAAGAAGAAAAGAAAAGAAAAGAAGAAAATGAGATCACCATGACCTCATCATTTAGAGGTTACAATCGATGAAGACTACAAACCTTGCAATGATTTTGTTCACAGCATCAGGAACTCTCTCTGGGTTGACTTCATGAAGTCTTTGTCTGTATATAGTAAGTGCAGCTATGTCAGTCAGCCTCTGAAAGTACCAAGTAACATATTTGTATTGTTCTGTCATCTCAAACCTCCGTTGTAGCATGCAATTAAACAAGAATGAGTTTCACCTGAACTTTTTTTATAAATGAGAAGTAATTATTTCTGAATATATTGCACAAGAAATAATCACTTTTCAGTATTTACATTACAAAATTTAACAAATAGGACATAAGTCTGTATATCTGTCTCTCTCTCTCTCTCTCTCTCTCTCTCTCTCTCTCTCTCTCTCTCTCTCTCTCTCTCTCTCTGATTTACTCTCAGTGTGTCTGTAAGTCTGTGTATGTCTGTCTGCCTCGCTGTATCTTTCTGTTATTTGTGTGTGTGTGTATGTGTGTGTGTCTGTGTGTCTGTCTATCTGACTGTATACCTGAGGATCGTTTTTAGAATTATCTTTCCAGAAGAATGGACTCATGAAGTTGTTTTTCACGTTCAGGTGCTGCAGTTTAAGGTGAGTACATCCACTGCTCAGTGCAGGCAGCTGATTGCCTTCCAGTTTTAGTGACCACAGATTTCTAAAAATTTAAATATTAAACAGTTATATAAATAAAATTAAATGAATCAATAAATAAATGAAATGAAATGAAACAAAACAAAACAAAAACAAAATAATAATAATAAAAATAAATAAATAAAATAAATGAAATGAAACAAAACAAAACAAGAACAAAATAATGATAATAAAAATAAATAAATAAATGAAATGAAACAAAACAAAACAAAAATAAAATAATGATAATAAAAATAAATAAATAAAAATGATAATCACAGGTAACAAAAACAAAACAACAGTAAAATCCCTCCAAAAAACCCAAACAGCAGACAAGATAGCTAAAAAAAAAAAAAACAAATGAAAGAAAAGAACAAAACAACAAATAATTAATATTAAATTAAACCAAATTTTAATTAAATTAATAATAAATTTGGTAACTATTAGTTTTACTTTACTTACTGAAGTTTTCTGATTTCATTTGGGAGACTGGAAATTTTGTTGTAAGACAAATCAAGAAACTCCAATTTTTCCATATCAAACATTCTAAAAAAATAAAATAATAATAATAATTTTTGTTTGAAAAAATAAATAAAATAAATCAAGGAAAAAGAAATCCCACAATATCAAAAACATCCAACTTGTTTATCATTTTAATAAATAATTATTACTGAGAAGAAAACACAGATAAATTTCACCATTATAGAAAAATGTTTTTGGCACATTTTAGCTGTTTTTGTGAAAGGAAAATATTTTTCAACATGACCATCACCATTTTGGTATAATTGAGAACAGCTATACAAAAACATTCTAGAACTTGTATCAATAACATTATAGAAAGATAGATAGATATTTATAATTCTTTTAATAATGAACTTTATTTCATCTTGACAAGATGCAAAAATGAAAATCTTTTCTAAGTAATTTTATTTTAATTGATAAAATAAAAATATGAATGATTTATACCCAGGAGGCAAGGAAGATATAAGACAGAAAGACGCCACCAAGGCTCGTAGTTTTTCAGTCGTCCGATACCGTTTGGCAGATCTTTCAGTGGGTTGTTACGTAATTTTAACACTTCTAACTGCGAGATTTCCAGAATCTCTGGTGGAAGAATCTGAAATTTGAAAATGAGTCAGTTAACCACATTTTCATTTATATTTATTTTATTTTTTCATTTATGTATTTGTTTACATTTTTCATTTATAAATTTATTTATGTTTTTTCATTTACATATTTATTATTTATTTATATTTTTAATTTATGTATTTGTTTTACATTTTTTATTTATATATTTACTTATATTTTGCATATATGTAGGCCTATTATTATTATTTTTTTTTTTTAAAGTTTTGATGCAGATATTTATTTTGTAATTTTCATTTATGTATTTATTTATTTTTTTTTATTTATGTATTTGTTTACATTTTTCATTTATGTATTTGTTTATATTTTTCATTTATTTATATTCTATATTTATGCTTTTATTTTATACTTTAATATCATCAAATCATTCAAGAGATTTGCAGTAATTCTGTAATCAGAACCTACCATTTATAAACATGAGTATATTTTATTTGTTTTCATTTATATATTCATACACATATTTTTTTCATATATATATATTTATATATATCTTTATTTATTTATATGTTTTATTTAGGTATTCATTTTATACTTTAATGTCACTAAACATTTGACATTATAAACAACACTATGAAGTATTGCATCTGAGACTACTGTTGCTATAATTATGTCACATACGGACTAAAATAAAAATAAGATTCAGTGACAAAATATTTTCTAACTTCAGGCATTAAATCATACAGAACTGGGACAAATTCTATGCCTGTTTCCAAAATATTTTTAAAAACACAGGTTTATTGTTCGTAAGTATTATATACTGAGTTTAATGCTCTATTTCAAAATAATAATGACTTATGTAAGTATTTAGGAACAGCTATCTTGTTAAAGTGTATAACAGTCTAATTAATACAGATAATTATTTAGTTTTCACTTTTCAGGGATTTGAGGGTTCTAACAGGTTTGGTGTTTCTTGGTTCTCGCATTTTTGGTTACCTGGAAATTGTTGAATGAAATGTTGAGGTAGATAATCGTGTTGACCAGTGGAGATATGTCCGGTAGATCTGATATGAAATGAGCCTGTAAAATCAAATAATAATAATAATAATAATAATAATAATAATTGAAATAATAATAATAATAATTGAAGTAATAATAATAATAATAATAATAATAATAATAATAACAACAATCATAATAATAATAATTGTAATAATAATAATAATATATAATAATAATAATGATGATATTGATGATGATGATGATCATCATCATCATAGTAATGATACTGCTACTACTACAATTACTAATAATAATATCAATAATAATAATAATTATCATATTCTACTGCTACAGTCACCACTATTAATAATAATGATAATAACAGTATATATAATATAAAACTACTACTACTACTAATAATAACACACCATTGTTTCATTCCACCTGTTACACTTTAACAATTGTTACTGAAACTTACATCTACAATTCACAAATTATTGAATGTTGTCTGAATGAACAATATAACATATAGCAATATAAATCAATATTAATTAAAATGACACATCTTTTTTTATAAACAAGGAACATATTCATTAGCTATATTAATCTTATTTGACTACAAAAAAAAAGAAAAAAATGTTAAAATGTATTATAAGATTTTTTGTGTTATGAAATGCACAGATATCAAACTGCTTTATATGAAATTTTTTCTCAAGACATGCACTTTAATTTTCACCTTTACACTGAGGACAGTTCCTCCATTGGCTAAAGAATCAAGTATAGCAAGTTCTGACGGAGAAATAGCTTCATCACTGGGACACGCTGAAAAACAAATGATCAGTATTTTTAGAGTTAATACATGCATATATCTATGTGAGTGTCTGTATGTGTATATTTATATACAGATTGATAGATAGATACTCACTGGTATAATTTTTTATTTAACCATTTTAAATATATATATATAGATAGATAGAAAGATAGATAGATAGATAGATACATATTTTTTTTTTAGAGAGAGAGAGAGAGAGAGAGAGAGACTGGATTTCAGATTTTTTTTTTAATTTTGGAATATAGACTCAGATTTCAGTCTAAACATGAAATCTATTTTTATACATGGAACCTGCAGGTGTTTTCATAGCATTTTATTAATAATTTTGTATGTGAAATAAAACTAGTGTGCTGCAAACCATCAACAAAGTGTAAGATACCTCTATCCCCGCTACTGAATAAATATTATGCTTTATAAACATTTTCAAATTTTGGAATTTCTAATGAAAGGAATCTTCAACACATATATATGATACAGAGAATATGTATAAGCAGGGATTATGCATAATCCCTGAAATTTTCAGGTTTTGTGTCTAATGTGTGATTCACCTGGAATTATGTCGTCTATAATGACTAACATCTAACATATAGTTAGTTTTTTTTATATAATCTCCATGAAATTGTTTACTCCATTACTTTATTACTTTAATTAAATTCTCCAATCTCTTGATAACCTACAATAAATGAAGGATCTTCTAACCAAAATTTCACTTTGTTCTTTTTTTTTAAAATTTTTAGTTAAATTTCTTAATTTTATTATTATTTTGTTTTTATATTCTTTACCATTCATGTTGCTGGATGGTGCTGGTAAATGTTACTCAGTTTCTGATCACAACACAAGCTTAAAATACATCCACCAAACCAAGTTTATTTATATTTCTATAATATTTACCTGTAATAATCATTACAGAAGAAAATCTGTTAGTCTACACTCTACTTTTTGCTTCTAGACTGTTGAAACAGTTTCCTACTAATTTATTCAACACACAATCAGGCCAATGAAGAATATTTATTATATTTAATCAAGAGAATGGGTGATCTTAATTACAGAGATACAAAAATAGGTGATCCATTTCTAGGAGTAACTAAATTTCTGGTATTATATATTAAAATTATATACACATTCTCTGGCTACACATAATCCATGTAACATTAAATCTATATGTTCCAGGGAATACAGATATAATTTTAATTTATTTATTATTATCAATTTTTTTTTTTTAAACATACAAAAAAACAGAAAAAAGAAATCTTCATAATTATTATCTTCATTTGAACTAAAACTAAAACTAACATGAACTGTCTTTCTAAGGATACATAATAAACAGTATTAATATCAGCAACAACTACAAAATAGTAACAATAATAAAGATGACAGTGATGATGATGATGCTGGTAACTACAACAGTACTGACATCTACAACAACAGCCACTACTTACTGAAAGGTGAAGGACATCTTTCTGATCCTTGAAATACTTTTTTGGATGATGGAACGATGGCATCTTTTCCTGGAAGTTCAGACGATCTGAAAATGATACAAAAATAAATAAACAGACTTATTATTTCAGAGCCATAATCCAAAACCTATAGACATTAGATTAAAATAACCATTTTGTCAAAAACATCTGTTACATACAATACAGTGGTCAATATATAGCAATAACCTTAACAAAAATACACAAACACACACACCCACACACACACACACACACACATTCACACACACACTCATTCACACACATGCATGAGAGTTTGAAATAATAAAAAGGAAACAAAGAACTACAATAATAATAATAAATGCACATGAACTGGTATAAATTGTTTTTAAAAGACAAATCTTTTAATTAAGTAATAAATTAACAAGTAAAGCACTAAATAGAAAAATAAAGTAAATAGATATATTAAAGAAACAAAAAAAAAAAAAAATACATAATCCGCACAAACGACAACAACAAAACCACATAAAAGAAAAAACAAGAAAGAAACAAATGAATAGCTTATAATAAGTAAGTAATTGAAAAAAATGCTACTCTCAACAATAAAATATAATTCAGTCCTCAAACAAGATACTCAATGTATGATTGATTTAAAAAATAATAATAATATGGAATCAACAATGAAATAATATATAATCAACAAATACAAATAATATATGATCAAAAAAAGAAAGAAATATATATATATATATATAATCAACAACAAAAAAAAATATATAATCAGCAAACAAACAAATATATACAAAAAAAAATCTTAAACAAACAAACAAACAAAAAACAAATCTTAAAAAAAAAAAAAAAAAAATGAAAACAAAATGTTTAAAAAAAAACAACAACTCACTGTCGACTCTTTGATTGAAAACTGAGTCTGTCTGCCCGGTCATCTTCATACAGAATAATCTCGGTGTGGGGGGCGGTTTCGTCTCGGTAGGATGGACTGTACTTTGGCATGGGCTTGATGACCGATCGGACGTCTGTGTGCAAGAGACTTCGGACGTGACACTTTATCATTGACGCCATTTCTATCAGCAGCTGATGTTGTGGTATGCGCGGTTCAGTTGGTTCAATTTCTGACGTGAAAAATACTGTGTTGTTACGTGATTGATACGATTATGATTATTAATTAATTACATATACTTTTTCTTATATGTGCAGTTATATTAATACGTTCACAGTCAAATTTGTATATATGCAATGTGTACAGATATAGGTACCTGTATGCATAAATTCATACCTACTTACCTAGATACATATATATATATTTATATGCACACACACATACACACAGATGCACACACATGCATATACACACATAGATTTTTATCATTATTAATTTTTCCTAAGAAACACAGAAATTCTTCAATGTATCATTTCACATAACAAGAAGAAAAGTAATATGATAATATAAAGAAAAACAAACAAACAAACAGACAGACAGACAGATAGATAGATAACAAATAAAATAAAATAAAATAATTCATAACAAATAAAATAAAAATCACTCACCAGGGTTCAGCTTGATCGTATGCACTTTGTCCTGCAAACCTTTCTCAGCTCTCAAGTAATCTGAAAGCAGCTTCGTCAGCTTCTTGTAGTTGTCCCGCGAGTACACTGCCTGCTTGGCCATGTGAATCGGGATTCGTATTTTGCTGGATGCTTTGTAAAGAAAATGCTCCAGAGTGAAAGCTGGAGGAATGTAGTACCTGAGGTCATCCATGTCAAAGTGTTGTATCATCTCGGAGTTAACTGGCGGGTTCCTCAAAGGGAACTGATCTGGGCCTCTCGGTCTGAAAGGTTTGATCAGCGATTTCCCGTCTACGTACGTACCGAGAGCAGTTCGTCCGCGATAGAGAGGGTCCAGAACATATTTCAAATCGTCCCGCACAATCCGAGAAGCGACAGTATTCTCGGGGGAACCGTATTTGGCCATGGTGTTGTATGTCTGGTGGGTGGAGGCCGATTCTGACGGGGGAGGAGGGGAGACGATCCCCTGCACCCAGCTCTGTGTGGGAGAGTACTGCCGCATGTCTGGAATGTCGCTGATGCTGCGGCCGTACACTGCGGAGTCGACGCTGTACGTGTCCAGCTGTTTGGTTTTCTGGGTCGTGTGACCTTCACTTTTTGACCTTTTCTTTTCATTTTCGTCTGACAGTGGCGGCAGCTCTCTTGGAGGTAGTGGCCGACGTAGTAGTTTGACTTCAGTTTTCTTCCAAGGAATGAACATGCTGAGTATAATAGAATATTAAAAACATTTTTGTTGGTTCATTGATGAAAAAAAACAATAACAACAGCATATTTTGTTTTATTATTAATCTGTATGGTTGTGCATATGCATGTATGTATGTGCCTTAGCACGTTATTTTTTAGACCTAATAATTAAATGATAAGGACTGAGTAAATGGATCAGTTAATGTTTTTTTTTTTTTTTTTTAAAGCACATGCAGTTCCCTCTACTTATTAACTAAATAACTGATCAAGTGAGAAACTGAAAATATTATTTTTCATGCACTTACCTTTTGAGTAATTAAATTTCTAATCCACTAGTGATGATCAAAAAGAATTTATGTAAACACTACACCATCTGAAAACAGAAAATAATAATAATAATAATAATAATAATAATAAGAAGAAGAAGAAGAAGAAGAAGAAGAAGAAGAAGACGACGACGAAAATGATGATGATGGTGATAATGATGAAGATGAAGATAGGAATTAGTTGTTTCCTTTCATTAATAGGAATATGATTTGCAAAATTGTTTTTGTTATTTACTTTTATTTATTTATTTTATTTTATTTTATTTTATTTTTTTAATTTTATTTTATTTCTTTTTATTAGTTTTTTATGAAGTTTCAAAATGTATTATTATAACATTTTATTTTTTTATTTTATTTTTTTTTACTGCTATATGAACAATCAGATGGAGGGATCAATAAAATCTAGTTGAAGTTAAATAATACATCATGAAATTTAATACCAAATCTTTTAATTGTATTGTTTCATTTCCAGTTATAAAATTTAAAGTAATTATATTTCAAAGTTATTATAGAAATACAAAAACATGTGACAGACCATAATTTTTAGTGTAAACAGTAAATATTTATCAGGTTTATAATAATAATTAATGTTTGTCATATTGCTAAAAGGAATTATCTTATTCCTATTATTGCTATTTTATTTCGAGACTGTCAATTCATTTTTATCAAAATACATTTTTGTAGTATGAAATTTTCTATATTATGACCACGCTCATAAGTTTATTTGAGAATAAATAAAACATAAAAATGTTATTTTATAAATCAACAAAACAGTCATAGTAGAAACGAAATGGAGAAAGAAGAAAGACGAAAACATTCCTGAATTGCACAGGATGTATTTAAATATTTACACAGTTGCACGGAAAACAAAGTGGAAGTACATGGTTCCCTTTCCGCCATATTGAAGCTGTTTCCCTAACAACACTTCCGGAATCGATTCGGAGATCTTCGTAAACAATAAAAATTATCGGAATAGATCGGGTGATTGTTTATGAACGAAATAGGCGTCGTTTTTGAAATGGCCTGATGTAGCAATAATGTTCAGGTCTGCGTTAAATTTTCTAAAGAAAAATTTTGCAACGGTGAGAAACAGTGTCAGTCTAAAAGAGAATCGGTTTAATAAACCGCTGTCTCCAGATATAATGGCGAGGTCAGGAGGGATCCTAACTATGATGAGACTTCCAGTAGCGGCTTCTGCGAAAGGTAAATATGATTATGAAATGACGATAATTTCAAAAATCTATCGTAATTAAGTAAATAAATATACAAATAAATAAATAAATAAATTTGTAAAATTATTTGTAGGATACATTTATATATATTTTTGTTTTTTTTTGTTTGTGTATATGTAATGTCTATTTATTGTTTATGAATGTGCTTGGTTTGTAAAATATACACACCTATATTTGTTAAATAACAGGAATGTATACGAATGTGCCTGTATTGTGTATGTTTGTACGTATTTATATACTGCTGCATATTAGGGCGCGTCCATCTATGACGTTTTCATCATATAATAGTGATGTAATCCCGAAAAAAAAAAAAATATATATTTTAATGATTTATTTTCCTTCCTTTCTCATTTTTTTTTTTTTCTTTCTTTCGTTCTCTATATCTGTCTATCTATCTCTCTATCTATCTATCTATCTATCTATCTATCTATCTATCTATCTATCTATATATGTTCGTCTGTCTATCTATCTATATCTTATATTCTTTCTTTCATGCTTTCTTTCTTATTCTTTCTTTCATTCATTCATCTCCTTCTTCGCTAAAGCATTTTTCTTCTTGTTTCAGGACTGGATGCCTGTTTTTTAGGTATCCCCATGGACACTGGAACCTCCTACAAATCAGGAACTAGATTTGGACCACGGTTTGTGAGAATGGAATCGGTCCTCATACGTCCAGTAAATGTTGATACAGGTAAGCTAGGATATCTTCGTCTGTGTCATCATTAAACTGTAGTAGTAGCAGTAGTATTATCATTATATTTTACTGACTGAGAGAGCGAGTGAGAGAGAGAGAGAGAGTGAGAGAGAGAGAGAGAGAGAGAGAGAGAGAGAGAGAGAGAGAGAGAGAGAGAGAGAGAGAGAGAGAGAGAGAGAGAGAGAGAGAGAGAGAGGTACCTATGAACAACAATACATTTATTCATTAGCAACGACGATGACAACTACAGCAACAGTTACAACAACAACAAGATCAAGCGTACAGCAGTAATGGTTTTATCAAAAATTCTCCAGGTGCAGCGCCATTTGAATCTCTTCAAGTAGCCGACGTCGACGACGTTCCCATCAACGTCTTTAACACGGCTAAAGCGTGCAATCAGATTCGTGAGCACATCGCAGACATCATCAGTCACGGCTGCAAGCCCATCGTCATCGGCGGTGACCACACCATCACGTATCCTATACTGCAGTCCATGCTGGTATACGTATTGAACTATACTTCATGTATCAGTCTCTCTCTCTCTCTCTGTCTCTCTCTCTCTCTCTCTCTCTCTCTCTCTCTCTCTCTCTCTCTCTCTCTCTCTCTCTCTCTCTCTCTCTCTCTCTCAAATGTCAGTTATATATAAATATTTTAAATGTACATATCTTTCATAAAACTGGTTTCCTTTTCTTGAAAAATGATTGTTAATTTTGTAGTTTTTAACCTTGTCTGTTTTAAATATTCGAGTTATCTCTAAATGGATGAAAATTTTTTTTAAGAAAACATTCAGACTAACACTTGATTGCAATATTTTAAAGTTAAACCTTTCCATTTTATATACAAACACAGAAGTACATAACAATGTGTGTATTGTATATTATATATCTATAAATCACAAAACCCTTTTATACACAAATATGAAGTACAGAGGTATATTATAAGTTATATATTAATAAATCACAAAACCCTTTTATACACAAATATTGAAGTAAAGATGTATATTATAGGTTATATATTAATAAACCATAAAACCCTTTTTATACAAAAATATTGAAGTACATATGTGTATTATAAGTCATATATTAGCAAATCACGTCTTCAGTAACTATTTTTTAAATTGTTATTTAATGAAGACATGAATGGCCTGTACTTTGCTATAAATACATTTTCATTAAAGGAAAAATACGGCCCCGTTGGGTGCGTGCACGTGGACGCTCACTCGGACACTGGGGACTCGAGCATGGGGGAGAGGGTGGTGCACGGCACGCCCTTTCGCAGAGCGGTTGAAGACGGGTGTTTTGACTGTAAAAGGGTGGTGCAGATTGGACTGAGAGGTAGCGGCTACTCGCCCTTCCCGTACTCATGGGCCCAGAAACAAGTCAGTGTTTGTTTGTTTGTTTGTTTGGTTGTTTGTTTCTGTGTTATTTATCTATTTATTTTGTACGATTTGTTTGTTTGTTTGTTTGTTTTTTGTTCGTTTATTTGTTTGTTTGTTTGGTTGTTTGTTTGTTTCTGTGTTATTTATCTATTTATTTCTTACGATTTGTTTGTTTGTTTGGTTTTTTTGTTCCTTTCTTTATCTATTTATTTATTTTTCGATTTGTATGTTTATTTATTTATTTATTTATTTATTTATTTATTATTATTGTTGTTGTTGTTATTATTATTATTATTATTATTATTATTATTATTATTATTATTATTATTATTATTATTATTGTTATTAATGTTGTTAAGTGAAACCAAATCCTTTTATATCACATTTCTGTTGCTTTGTATTTTAATTTATTAATTAACAGATTTTAAATTTCGTTGTTGTTCTTATTATTCTCCTTCTTCCTCCTCCTTTTCTTCTTCTTCTTCTTCTTCTTCTTCTTCTTTTTCTTTATTATTATTATTTTTATTGTAAATGTTGCATTTGAACTCTTTATGTTACGTAATTTTAGTATTCTTATTTATTAGGAATATATTTTTGTCTTTGTCTCTCTCTCTCTCTACCTACCTGCTTATATATATATATCCATCCATCCATGCATCCATCCGTTCGTGCATTCATCCATATATCCATCCATTTGTCGATATATCGTTCCGAGATATCGATATATCTGGCTGAGATATCGATATATCGGGTTGTGATATCGATATATCGAGTTGAGATATCGATACAATTATCATTAAATTCAACTAGTTCACGTTTAACGCTGTTTGGTTTCAGGGTTTTCGTACTGTGCCTTGTAAAGAATTATGGGGTCGGCCCCTGTACGGCTTAATGGAGGAGGTACGGAAAATGATGGGGGATCAACCCGTTTATATTTCTTTCGACATAGACGCCATTGATCCAAGCTACGCTCCGGGAACAGGTAAAACAGATGGACGATGCATTTCATGTTTCAGGAGAATGAAAATTAACCTAATTTATCTTTTGTTCATATATCTATATTTAGCATTGATTTCCGAAACGGAACCTTTTCATGTACGTGTCAGGTTTTTTGGTTTCTATGTCTTATTACAAAAAAAAAAAAAAAAAAAATAAATAAATAAATAAATAAATAAAAAAATAAAAAAATAAATAATATTAGTATTTATTATTTTTCAAATGTGTATGATAAATTATAGCTTAGTTAGTGGATAAAAATTAACGTAACATTTTAATCGAAATGATAATTGTATAAATATTCTTTGTTCCAGTAACAAAAGTATTAATGCTTGTTCTGAATGCGAAAACAGGGAACAGTTAAATAATTCATGTATGAAAGGCAATAAATAAATTAGCTGTTTTATTTACCATCCATAATCAGATGTACAGACAATCTGACGTCGACTGTTTGAACTTGTCTCGATCTTCGTGCTGTTTTATGTGTTGGTAAAAAGGACCAAAAGGAAAGCAAACAAATAAAATAAAATAATAAATAAATAAATAAATAAATAAATAAATAAATAAAATAAAATAAAATAAATAATAGAATGTATTGTTTTTCAAACTGTCAGTTCATGTTTTCAATTTTCGTTCAGGTGTACCGGAAGTAGCTGGATTGACGCCACCTCAGGCACTGCAGATAATTCGTGGCTGTCGTGGCCTAAACATTGTTGGAGCTGACGTCGTGGAGGTGAGCACTTGGCAGCATCTAAAGATTTCGATAATTATAGTTCTTTTTATCCTATTATTATTATTATTATTATTATTACTGTTTTGGTTTTTGTACTTGTTTCTCTGTTGTTGTTGTTGTTATAATTATTATTATTATTATTTTTATTATTATTATTATTATTATTATTATTATTATTATTATTATTATTACAGGTTTCTCCTCCCTATGACGTAGGAACCGTTACTTCAATACTGGCGGCCAACCTGCTGTTTGAGCTACTCTGCGTTTTACCTGGGGTAAAGTACTACGACAACGAAAACAGCTGACTGGTCGTTTGAACACATCTCAAATTTACTCTTTCATTTTATACACAGATGTATACAGATTATATGTTTAGGTGTACTGATGTGTATTATAAATTGTATATTAGTTAAACAGAAAATCATCTTCGATGTCTAAAACAGCTAGTAACAAATGAGTAAATATATGTCATAAATTATATATTCATGGATCGCATAAGAAATGTATAGGGATACATAAAACATCTGTTAAAAATGCACCATGTATCATCTGTAACGTATAGTTAGTTATAAATATTATAACCAAATCATTAGTATACATTTTTTTAAATGAAATTATTATTATTATTATTATTATTATTATTATTATTATTATTATTATTATTATTATTATTACTACTACTACTACTATCATTATTATTAATTAATTTATTTATTTATTGTACATTTTAACATTATTTTTATTTATTTAAAGGATTTTGTGAATAAAGAATTATATTTAAAAAAATAAAAATAAATGTTTCTTTAATTCATTTATTTCTTTATTTCTTTTCTGTTGCCAATACATTTTTCGTTAGTACAAAAACAATACAAAGAAAAAAAAACGTCGAGTTTACATTAATCTAATTCCAATGCCATAATTATTTTTGTTATTTCCTGAAATTTTCTAACATTTTTTTATTTATTTATTTAATAATAATAATAATAATAATAATAATAATAATAATAATAATAATAATTCAAGCGAGACTGTTAATCTTCGGCCATCTTGTTTTCGACATCTGCTTTATTTCGTTTAATTTGTAATCCATTCAAGAAATCGATCGTAAGGATTAATAAATTAAAATAATTATCATATAAACAATATTTTCGTATTGATGATGAATAACAATCAAACATCTGTTTATTTTATTAATGATGAAATCGTCATTAATATTAATTCAGTAGTTATTAAAATTTTATAAACAATGGCACTGGCAACATATTTACACCCACCACTTTCTTTTCGATCAGTTTGTCGTGGGTTTATTGATTTTCACCGATAGATTTTAAAGCTGATCAATTCACTGATTGTGATTAACATATCCCCGAAGTACTTATACATTCCAGCAGTTATAGTTAAAAAATAATAATAATGATGACAGTAATAACGAGATTGTGTCTTCGTTCATCTGTTTTCGTTGTGGTGCTTTATTTCGTTTAATTCGTAATCCCTTTAAGAACTCAGTCGAAAGTATATAATAATAATAATAATAATAATAATAATAATAATAATAATAATAATAATAATAATATTATCATGCATTCGTACATGCGTATGTGTGTGTGTGTATGTGTAACGTGCAGGATAATAGCTGTGGCTAAAGAACAGTATTTTGTATTAAAGAACAGTATTTTCGTCGCCTGAACCAGTGGCTGCAGCAGCATTAAACTAGCGAATTATTTTAGCGAATTAATTCATCGGATTATTTTAGTAAACGTTAATAGGCTTGCATCGTTTGACTGCAATGACAGTGACAACTTACATTCAAAATTCAAAATATATATTTATATTTTTTGTTTGTTTTCAAATTGGGTAAACATCGTGGCTCCCTCAACTTACAGCTACGTTGGAAAGAAAATGAAAAACTCACGGATACTGCTGTCACTAACTGACACACTCACTAGACATTTGGACTAATAAATTCACGTAATATTATTAATATATTCTTCTTACTACCTACTGCTTCATTTTAATTCGTCCACGTGATCTAACTGATAATAGTAATAACCTATATAATGGGGCATACGTTTAACCAAGTGTATAGTTCAAGATTAGAGGGCTCAGTCAAATATTTGCACTTTGCGACAATGTTTGAAGAAGTATTTTCAAACAATGTTACAACGGGACTCGTCTTCGGCGTTATTGGTCTGCTTCTGTGGGCGTCTTTTCACAGACCGAAAGGAATTCCACCCGGTCCTCTCTTCACCCTACCCGTGGTGGGAAATCTTCTTCAGATTGAAAAAAATCCTCTCATGACATTTAAAAAAATGAGGGCAAAATATGGAGACGTTTTCAGCATGTATATTGGAAATTATCTCGTTGTCGTTATTAATGGATACGAAAATATAAAAGAAATGTTTGTGAAGAATGGCGAGGTTTCCACAGGACGGCCGGCCAATCTTGTGAGGCGTATTCTGTCAGGAAGCAGGGGAATCATTATAGCTGACGGCCACACCTGGAAAGAACAAAGAAAATTCGCTCAACGGGCACTAAGAACTTTCGGTACAGGACAAACCTTAGACACGAAAATTCAGGAGGAGATCAAGTTTTTCATGCAGGAGTTATACAACAGAAGAGAAAAACCAACAGACATCGGCCATCTTATTCACAACGCAGTCTCTAATATTATATGTTCAATAGTTTTTGGTAAAAGGTTCGAATACAAAGACCCCAAATTTCTGAAATTGCTGAAGGCTTTACAGGAAGATATTTGTCTGTCGTATCTGGCTGATTTCATGCCATACCTCCGATTCCTTCCAGGAGATTTGCTAAACATTAATCGAACGATATCCAACGTGGAGATGACTGCAAGGGAATTAATAATTCCTTTGGTGGAAGAACACCAGATAAACTACGACAAGGACAACATCGACGACTTCGTCAGTGCTTATATTCAGGAAATTAAACTGAAAGAATCGACAGGAGAAAAACCTCAATGGACAGACAGAATCTCCTCTCCTCAATAGGCGACCTTTTTCTCGGAGGGACGGAAACACCTTCAACTGCAATCAGATGGCTTATTCTGTATTTTCTCTACTTCCCAGAAATCCAGGAGAAATGTTTCTCAGAAATCGAATCTGTAACAGGATGTTCTCGTCCCGTCACCCTGAAAGACAAGACACAACTTCCGTACGTCGAGGCGAACATTCTAGAAACATTACGAGTAGCAGACATTGCGTCTTTAGCAGGCCCCCACACTGCCGCCGTCGACATGAACTTCAAAGGATACAAAATTCCCAAAGATTCAATCATTTTGCCAAACCTTGATTCTGTGCTCTCGGATCCTAAGATCTGGGGAGATCCTGAAAATTTCAGACCAGAGAGATATATTGACGAGGAAGGAAAAATTGTTAAACCTGAAGAATACATCCCTTTTTTCGTTGGAAGAAGAAACTGCATAGGCGAGTCTATGGCCAGAATGGAACTGTTTCTGTTCATCTCGAACATGGTTCAGAAATTTAAATTCGTAAAAGTAGACGGGGACACTTTGCCTTCGCTTGAAGGAGAGTTTGGTCTGACGCATTTTCCTAAATCTTATGAACTTCGAATTATTCCAAGAGATTAACTATAGCAAAAAAATCTCAGAATGTATTGGTGGTGGTATTGTGTTTTTGTGCAGAAGAAAAGTAGAAAACAACAACAACGTCAAAACATATTTAAACTAAACAATTTAAAAGATGCTGAATGCTTAGAGATGGTTTATTTTCAAGAACAGAAGATATGTGAAGATCGTGGCAGAAGTAGAAAAAGAACCTGACGTCGCCAACGACGACCGTGTTGTTGCAACGCTAATTCAAAAGTAACGGCTGTATTAGCAACAAATGAGAAAAAAGAAAGAAAAACAACAACAACAACAACAACAACAAAATTATTTTTTTTTTTTTTTTTTTTTACAAGAAAACAAAAACAATTGTTACATATTTGTTTATTTCTTTATGACTTCTACGTGTTTAACTGTGGACAGGTTTTCATGTTCATGCAGGTAACCCATGGTTTCGACATGGTGATGGTGTGTATACGTAAATAATAACACATTACTCATTTAATAAAAAAAAGAAAATCAGTCGGGTTCAATTTTAATATTAAGGTTAGACTAGTGTTAGCCGTAGATGGTTATAATTAAAGTTATTGTTAACTTAAAGTTTTGGTTAATTATAAGGTTATGGTTATGGTTACGGTTACGATTCGGATGAGGGCAAGAAATAGAGTCACGGTTAGAAGGTTAAGTTTAGGATTAGTGGTTGCGTCTAAGTTTAGAGTTAGTGTTAGAGATAAGGTTAGGGTTCATATTGGTATTGAGGTTAGAATTAGGGTTTGTGGCTAAATTTTGGTTTATATTGAGGGTTAGAGTTTATATTAGGTTAGCTTAAGATTAGGATTAGAGAGTAAATTTTAAAGTTAGTATTCATTTATGATTAAGGTTTAGAGCTAGATATCCTTTACTTTCGTTTTGAGGTTTATTAGAGTTAGAGTTAGAGATAAGATTAGAGTTAGGGGCTAGAGTTAATGTTTAAGTTAGTGTTAGAGTTAAGGTTTGAGTTACTGTTAGAGTTAAGGTTAGAGTTAGGGGCTAGAGTTAGGGGCTAGAGTTAATGTTTAAGTTAGTGTTAGAGATAAGATTAGAGTTACAGAGTTAATGTTTAAGTTAGTGTTAGAGTTAAGGTTTGAGTTAGATAGAGTTAAGGTTAGAGTTAGAGTCTAGAGTTAATGTTAGGTTTATCCTAAATGTTGGGGTTAGGGTTATGGTTAGATTAGGAGTTAATTTTAGTGCTGAGATTATATTTGGTGTTTGAGGCTAGGTTTAGGTTCCTGTTTATGGTTAGGTTTATACTTGGTGCTAGGGTTAGTATTAGTTTTATTAGTGGAGGTAATGTTACGGTTTGGGTCTAAGAATATTGTTAGGGACAGAATTAGGTTGGAGTTAACACTGAGGTTACTGTTAGAGTCGTATAACAGTTAAGATTAGAGTTTGGACCTAAGTTAGCTTTATATTTAGGACTATTTTGAAAACTACTACTACTACTACTAATACTAAAGAATTAAGAATATGAAAATTCATGATCACTAACGTTTTCGTTCAACATAATTATAGGCATGAATGACATTCTTCAGTGTAATACATTTAAAAGAAATACGTTGGAAAATAAAACAGATTTCTCGACTGAAAAGTTTCTTTTGCTCTTTCCCTTAATAAATCCTTTTTTTTTTTATAGAAACAGGTCATAGAAATTGTTTTATAGAACAAGATATTATATTTTCTCCTGCTACTACTATTACTATTGTAATGGTTATTGTTAATGTCATTATTACTGCTACTACTACTGTTGTTGTTGTTTATGGTCTATATTTCTTTATTTAATGTTTATTTTATGCAAAAATAAACAATTTCAGTCTAAAAGATAATTATTATTATTTTTTTGTTTTTATTTATTTAACTGAATGGCAATATTAGCGGTCAGTCGGCTGTTATAAATTTGTTAGTTCAATATACCTTGTAGATTTGTCAATAAATACTTGGTTTGGAAATATAACGTTTCTTTTTTCTTTTTCTTTTTTTATTATTCCTAGTTGTTTTTTTCTTCTTCACCGCTTCTTCTTCTTCTTCTTCTTCTTCTTCTTCTTCTTCTTCTAATTTATTTATTTATTTTTATTATTTATTTTTTAATTGTTTATTATTGTCTTCATTTGTGTGTGTGTGAGAGAGAGAGAGAGAGAGAGAGAGAGAGAGAGAGAGAGAGAAACTGTGTACGTATATACGGATATCCTTATCTGAATACATACCAATATACACAGACATACATACATACATGGACAGTAAGTATAGATATATTATCACAAATTATATCACAGCATATTGATAACGATAATGAATCTGGATTGCTAATCGTCAGTCAATATTCTTATTTACCTTTCTGTGTTCCAATCCACCAGAATTCATTTTATTTTACATTTGAGAGTTCCGATCCACCAGTGGTCAGTATATTTTGTATTATTTCTTAATTATAATGAGTGTCGATAAATTTATATTGTTAAAATAAAATAAATAAAAAATAACAAAAAAATAGTAGGTCTCAAAAATCGAACCCAAAACAATGCAAAGTTATTAATCAGATATATCCATCAATCATTTCGAGACATATCAGGCATCAGACTAAATAAAAATCACATAGGATCTGCTCACTAATTAGGAATCCAAGCTAGACCTGGTTCGCGAGTTAGTGCCTAGTTTAATCTTTCATTTAAGAGTTAAAGACAGGAAACAGAAACAATATCCGTTGGTGAATGCGTGAAAGTCACTGTTCATGTTTACTCGTGTAATACCATCGAACAAGTTCATCCTAGGTTAAAGTCGTAAATGCAATTTCAACCGAATAATTAGCTGACATATTTAAAACATAACAATGGATCTTAGTCATCAGTAAATAAATAAACAAACACAGCAGCAGCTGAAGCAACAACAACAACATTAACACTGAAGATGATGATGATAAGAAAATAACTGGCAACATTAGTTACATCTGTGGTCATATTTATTGTAATATATACAAAACGTTTCACAACTTTCACTAATATATAACCACACAAAACAGTTTGAGTTGATTGACCAGAGAACACCTCAAACACTGATGTAGCTCGAGTTACTGTACAGAGTTGGAAATTTACGTGGAGACTCCGCTGAACAGAGAGAAACAAAACAAAAACACATAATAATTAGTTACAATGTTTGAAGAAGGATTTTCCAGCTATGTAACAACGGGTCTTATTTGCGCGGTTGTTGCTCTTTTCGTGTGGAAGTCTACTCAAAGACCAAAAGGAATTCCACCAGGTCCTCTCCTTAGTCTGCCCCTCGTGGGAAATCTTCTTGAGTTTGGCAAAAATCCTCTCACGACATTTAGTAAAATGAGAGCCAAATATGGAGATATTTTTAGTGTGTATTTTGGAAATCGTCTCGTTATCGTAATAAACGGGTACGAAAATTTAAAAGAAGCTTTTGAAAAGAACGCTGATATCTTTACAGAACGTCCAAAAATGCCTGTTGAAGATTTATTATCGAAAGGAAAGGGAATAATTATGGCGGCAGGCCACACATGGAAAGAACAAAGAAAATTTGCTCAAGTAACACTCAGAAATTTCGGCATGGGACGAAATATTTTGGAATCTAAAATTCAGGAGGAAGTACGTTATTTCACGGAGGAATTGTACAACAGAAGAAACATGGCTACGGACATTGGCTTTGTTATAAATAATGCTGTTTCCAACATTATCTGTACGATAGTTTTTGGTAAACGGTTCGAATATAATGATAGGAAATTTCAAAAATTTCTGAAGCTATTACAAGAAAGCATGTCTGTTTCGAGATTGATGGATTTTCTATCAATTCTTCGCTTCTTTCCAGGCGATTTCCTGAAAATTAAACGCACGATCTCCAACCTGGAACAAACGAACAATGAGTTGATAATTCCCATAATAGAAGAACACGAGAAAAACTACGACGAAGACAACATTGACGACTTCATCAGTGCTTATATCAAAGAAATCAAATCGAAAGAATCAGCAGGAGAAGAAAACACCAGCATGGACAGAGAGAATCTTCTTGTTACTATAGGTGATCTCTTTTTGGCTGGAACAGAAACATCTTCTGCTACAATCAGGTGGCTTCTTCTGTGTTTTCTCTATTTCCCAGAAATCCAGGAGAAGTGTTTCTCAGAAATTAAATCTGTAGTAGGATCTTCTCGTCCCGTTACTCTGAAAGACAAGTCACAACTTCCCTACATCGAGGCCACAGTTTTGGAAGCTTTACGATTCGGAAACATTATACCTTTAGGAGCACCCCATACAGCCTCTGTCGACACGGAATTTAAAGGTTACACATTTCCTAAAGGTGTGATTATTTTAACAAATCTTGAATCTGTACTTCGTGATCCTAAGATCTGGGGAGATCCTGAAAATTTCAGACCAGAGAGATATATTGATGAGGATGGAAACGTTATTGTACCTGAAGAACACATCCCTTTTTTCACTGGACGAAGAAAATGTTTGGGCGAAGCTCTGGCCAGAATGGAACTGTTTCTGTTCATCTCCAACATGATTCAGAAATTTAAATTCGTAAAAGTAGAGGGGGACACTTTGCCTTCGCTTGAAGGAGAGTTTGGTCTGACGCATTCACCTAAATCTAATCATGTTAAAATTATTCCGAGAGATTAACAGT
This sequence comes from Chrysomallon squamiferum, assembly GCA_012295275.1. Lineage (NCBI taxonomy): Eukaryota > Metazoa > Mollusca > Gastropoda > Neomphalida > Peltospiridae > Chrysomallon > Chrysomallon squamiferum. The sequence continues at coordinate 14,016,155 of CM022666.1, forward strand.
TGATGTGGATGGAGTAATCTGTAACAAAATAACTGTACTGTTTCTTCATATTACTGTCATCGATGTATTTGTATTCTGTCTTTTAGATAATAATATCGATATATTTGTATTGTTTCTTTGATATAATGATTTTCGACATATATGAATTGTTTCTTTATTATAATAATGGTCAATATAGTTGTATTATTTCTTTCGGTATAATGATTATCGATAAATTTGCATTATTCGTTCTCATAACGATATTGAATAATATATTCATTATATTTTGTTGTAGTGCTCGATATATTTGCAATGTTTATTTATTATAATAATGATTGATATTTTTGGATTATTTGTTTATTACAGCTGGTGATATATTTTAGATATCAGAAATTATATGTCTAGTAAGATATGCGGTATGGTATTTGATTTCCTTGAACATTAATAAGTAAACTGGACAATAAAATTTGTTATTAATGGCTCATTTTGATGCATAAAACTATGCAGATATTTTTTATTATTTTTTTTTTTTTTTTTTGGTACATTATTTAATTGGTACAGGTTAATTTAGTAAAATGTTTTTAAATAATCAAAAAAATCAGTACATTCTAGAAGTGTATTTTAAATTTTAAATACATTCTCATCCAATTTATTCCGTTGTTCTCAATACATATTTACAGTTATATTTACATATGAAACATATCTGTTTCAGCTAGTGTGGATATTCTGCCAGTATGTCACTACATTCCTGGCGATTTCTTGAAAATCAGTAATTACATATCCAACGAAAAAATGATGGAGTAAGAATTAATAATTTCCATAATACATGAAGATGAAAAAAAAAAAAAAAAAAAAAAAAAAAAAAGACAAGGACAACATTGACGCCTTCATCAATACTTACATCAAAGAAATGAAGTTAAATGAATGAATGAATGCATGAATTTATTTATTTACTTATTTATTTATTTATAAAAAAAAAAAAAAAAAAAAAAAAAAAAAAAAAACATTCTGATAAAATATATATAAGAGCAATGAAATTCGCATGATCTCTTCTATTTTAAATTCTACATTCCTTGTTATGTTGTTTGATAGATTCAACAAAATAAAGAAAATTCACAGGAAAGTTCAGTTTTTTTTTTCTTTTGTTTTCTTTTTTCTACTTTTTTGTGTGATATACTAATAAAGATTTTTGTATCATTTCAATTCAGCGGTTCTGCAACACGACTTAATTTCCAAATCATTTACAGTATTTTATGAGGTTTTCACGAAAATGGTTAAATCAGGATTTTTGCCATTTTGGAGACATTTTTCTCTACAAGTTATCTCAATTAAATGTTTGACACGACGAAAACTTTCGATATGACAGTCTTCATTCAGACTCAGTGAAAACAGGCTTTTTGCAAATATAATATAATTCGTTAATCAGTTTTCTATATTGTATTCAAAAGTATTTTTGTGTTGTTGTTGTTCTTGTATATTTAATAGAGATATCCAACTTTCGAAATCTATAGTGGTGATACGTGTGTTCTCAGAAAACAGTCGTATAAATAAATATTAGTGTAGTTTCAGTGTAATGAAAGCAACATATTCTGTAATAGCCTACTGTTTATATGTCACATACCCAAGATAATTTAATTCATCCTATTGATTTAAATAATAACAACAAAACAATAATAATAATAACAATAATAATGATGATGATGATAATTATAATGATAATGATGATTACAATAATAACAATAACAATAATAATAATAAAGATCATAATGACAATGATAATAAAAATAATAATAATAATAATAATAATAATGATAATGATAATAATAATAGTAATAATGTTAAGAATAATAATGATGATAATAATAATAAAAGTAATAATAATAATAATAATAATAATAATAATAATAATATAAATATTATTATTATTATTATATCAATTGAAATTGAGAATACGAGTTTTGATAACTTGAAAACAAAAGAAAAAATTATATTAACAAGTTCGTGTGTTTTAATGAAGAAAATTTATTTAAATTTTAAAATAAATTTCTAGAAAGTTCAATAAATTAAAACACGTGCGGCAACCTCATAAACACAATACATATCGAGTCATAAAGAATACATTTTATTGTCTCGTTCACTGAGCAAAGTCGATGAAAAGTGAATACAAAACAGCTTCGCTATTTTCACATATAAATTTGTATACATAAGACAGACAAAAATACCCCAACCACCGTTATAATAAAGAAATAACAAAAATGTATAAGTAACCATTAAATAAGAAAAATGTTTTAAAAATTTAAATATATCGAGCTTTAATTTAAGAAAGAAACAAAACAAACATATTGAGAACTATTAACTAAGAAAAATGTTTTAGAACTTTTAAATATATCGACCATTCATTTAAGGAGGTCTTCAGTTCTGTTATAATTATAGTCATTTTTGTGTTTGGCTGTTTCGCTACGACTTATTGAATACCTGAATAGCCATTATCCTCGATCGTACAGAATTAATTTTATTTTCTTGGTCAATTAGTAATGTTGAAGGATATAAAAACAAAACCTTCTGTAATGTGATATACAAATTTTTAAATATAAGATATTAAATAATTATTGAATTCTTTTATTTACTGTTAATCTCTCGGAATAATTTTAAGCAGATGAGATTTAGGAGAATGCGTCAGACCAAACTCTCCTTCAAGCGAAGGCAAAGTGTCCCCCTCTACTTTTACGAATTTAAATTTCTGAATCATGTTGGAGATGAACAGAAACAGTTCCATTCTGGCCAGAGCTTCGCCCAAACATTTTCTTCGTCCAGTGAAAAAAGGGATGTGTTCTTCAGGTACAATAACGTTTCCATCCTCATCAATATATCTCTCTGGTCTGAAATTTTCAGGATCTCCCCAGATCTTAGGATCGTGGAGCACAGATTCAAGATTTGTTAAAATAATCACACCTTTAGGAAATGTGTAACCTTTAAATTCCGTGTCGACAGAGGCTGTATGGGGTGCTCCTAAAGGTACAATATTTCCGAATCGTAAAGCTTCCAAAACTGTGGCCTCGATGTAGGGAAGTTGTGACTTGTCTTTCAGAGTAACGGGACGAGAAGATCCTACTACAGATTCGATTTCTGAGAAACACTTCTCCTGGATTTCTGGGAAATAGAGAAAACACAGAAGAAGCCACCTGATTGTAGTAGAAGATGTTTCTGTTCCAGCCAAAAAGAGATCACCTATAGTAACAAGAAGATTCTCTCTGTCCATGCTGGTATTTTCTTCTCCTGTTGATTCTTTTGACTTGATTTCTTTGATATAAGCACTGATGAAGTCGTCAGTGTTGTCTTTGTCGTAGTTTTTCTCGTGTTCTTCTATTATGGGAATCATGAACTCATTGTTCGTTTCTTTCAGGTTGGAGATCGTGCGTTTAATTTTCAGGAAATCGCCTGGAAAGAAGCGAAGAATTGGTAGAAAATCCATCAATCTCGAAACAGACATGTTTTCTTGTAATAGCTTCAGAAATTTTAGAAATTTCCGATCTTTATATTCGAATCGCTTACCAAAAACTACCGTACAGATAATGTTGGAAACAGCATTATTTATGACAAAGCCAATGTCCGTCGCGATGTTTCTTCTGTTGTACAATTCCTCCGTGAAATAACGTACTTCCTCCTGAATTTTAGATTCCAAAATATTTCGTCCCATACCGAAATTTCTGAGTGTTACTTGAGCAAATTTTCTTTGTTCTTTCCATTTGTGGCCTGCCGCCATAATTATTCCCTTTCCTTTCGATAATAAATCTTCAACAGGCATTTCTGGGCGATCTGTAAAGATATCAGCATTCTTTTCAAAAGCTTCTTTTAAATTTTCGTACCCGTTTATTACGATAACGAGACGATTTCCAAAATACACACTAAAAATATCTCCATATTTGGCTCTCATTTTACCAAATGTCGTGAGAGGATTTTTGCCAAACTCAAGAAGATTTCCCACGAGGGGCAGACTAAGGAGAGGACCTGGTGGAATTCCTTTTGGTCTTTGAGTAGACTTCCACACAAAAAGAGCAACAACCGCGCAAATAAGACCCGTTGTTACATAGCTGGAAAATCCTTCTTCAAACATTGTAACTAATTATTATGTTTTTTTGTTTTGTTTCTCTCTGTTCAGCGGAGTTTCCACGTAAATATCCAACTCTGTACAGTAACTCGAGCTACATCAGTGTTTGAGGTGTTCTCTGGTCAATCAACTCAAACTGCTTTGTGTGGTTATATATTAGTGAAAGTTGTTGAAAGATTTTGTATATATTTTATTAAATATGATCACAGATGTTACTAATGTCGCCAGTTATTTTCTTATCATCATCATCTTCAGTGTTAATGTTGTTGTTTTGCTTCAGCTGCTGCTGTGTTTGTTTATTTATTTACTGATGACTAAGATCCATTGTTATGTTTTAAATATGTCAGCTAATTATTCGGTTGAAATTGCATTTACGACTTTAACCTAGGATGAACTTGTTCGATGGTATTACACGAGTAAACATGAAGAGTGGTTTTCACGCATTCATCAAAGGATATTGTTTCTGTTACCTGTCTTTAACTCTTAAATGAAGGAGTTAACTGGGCACTAGTTTGCGAGCCAGGCCGAACTTGGATTCCTAATTAGTGAGCAGATCCTATGTGATTTTTATTTAGTCTGATGTGTGAGGTGTTCGAAAACACTCGGTGCATTTATCACCTTTATAAGTTTGTATACTTTTTTCTATGGAAAATGTTTTTTCGGGGTGTGGGTTTCTGTGTGTGTCTGTGTGTCTGTGCGCGCGTGTGTGTGTGCGTGTGTGTGTGTGTGTGTGTGTGTGTGTGATAAACTATTAAAAAATTTCAATAATTTCCAAATCATTTACAGTATTTTGTGAGGTTTTCACGAAAATGGTTAAATCAGGATGTTTGACATTTTGCAGACATTTTTCTCTACAAGTAATCTCAATTAAATGTTTGACAGACTTCTACACGACGAAAACTTTCGGTATGACAGTCTTCATTCAGACTCAGTGTAAACAGGCTTTTTGCAAATATAATATAATTCGTTAATCAGTTTTCTATATTGTATTCAAAAGTATTTTAGTGCTGTTGTTGTTCTTGCATATTTAATAGAGATATCCAACTTTCGAAATGTATAGTACTGATACGTGTGTTGTCAGAAAACAGTTTTAATTTTATTTAAGAGAGTCTTGACAGTCGTATAAATAAATATTAGTGTAGTTTCAGTGTAATGAAAGTTACATATTCTGTAATAGCCTACTGTTTATATGTCACGTACCCAACATCATTTAATTCATCCTATTCATTTAAATATCAACAACGACGACGACGACGATGCTGATAATGATGATGATGATGATGATGATAATAATATCAACTCAAACTGAGAATAGGAATTTCTGATTACTTGAAAACAAAAGAAGAAATTACATTTCCAAGGTCTTGTGTTTTAATGATGAAATTGTATTCAAAATTTGAAGTAAACTTCTAGAAAACGTTTCTCTAAATCTAAACATGTACGGCAGCCTCATAAAAAACAATACACATTGAGTCATAAAGAATAAATTTTATTGTCTCGTTTATTGTCTCCGTCGAAGAAAAGTGAATATAAAACAACTTCGCTATTTTCACATATAAATTTGTCTACATAAGATAGACATAAATACCCCAACCACCGTGATAATAAAGAAAGAACAAAAATGTATCAGCAACCATTAAATAAGAAAAATGTTTTTAAAAATTTTAATATTTCGACCTTTAATTTAAGAAAGAAAAAAAAAAAAATATTGAGAACTATTAACTAAGAAAAATGTTTTAGGACTTTTAAATATATCGACCATTAATTTAAGGAGGTCTTCAGTTCTGTTATAATTATAGTCATTTTTGTGTTTGGCTGTTTCGCTACCATTTATTGAATACCTGAATATTCAGGGTTTCCAAGAAATTTTCCTGGAATTTGACCTAATTCCTGTCAGCTCCAGTGTAATGTTTACATGCCATTCACATATTGACATGGACTCAGATAATAATAATAATAATGACAACACCACCACCAACACCAACACAACACCAACAACAACGACAACAACAACAACAACAATAATAATAATAATAATAGTAATAATAAAAATAATAACACAATATATCAAAAAGAATTAAATAAATTAAACTTTTAAGAATTTGCAAATCTATCGACCACTGACTTAGTAAAGAAATGATACAAATACATGGATATGGACGAGTGTTAAATAAAAAAGATTTAAAAAAAACTTTAGATATATCGATCACTAATGTAATAAAGAAACAAATGCAAATATACGAACGTCCAGTAATATAAGAAAACACTATAAGGCAATATTAGCCACTGTTTATTGATCCTTGCTATCACTAAGAACATAAAAGGTACAATACAAGTGAGTACTCTGTCGTCTGCTTATTTTTCCAGTAGAAGATTTGGTTTTCTGCAGTCTTCCTAAACAGAGATTTCTTCCACTGACGTCAAGGAGGTCTTCTGCCCTATCATAATTACAGATGTTTTTGTATTGAGATGTTTCACTAAGATTTCTTTGTCTTTGTTTTTAATACTAGAATCATCAGGCTTTCGATGAAATCTTCCTGGAATTTTACAGAGATGATCAACCTCCTGTAATGTTTACAGAGATGATCAACCTCCTGTAATGTTTACATGTCTTTCGCATAGACTCAGATAATAATAATAATAATAATAATAATAATAATAATAATAATAATAATAATGTCAACTCCAACTCATAATGCTGTTTGTTTCTTGTTTTTTTAATTGTTGTTGTTGTTTTTTGTTTTCTTTTTCATTATTTGGAAAAAAAAAAATGAGTCAATTTCATATGAAACGTCCTGTCTTATAACGATTAAATCTTATTTAAAATTTGAAATACACGTCTGTAATGTTCCCTACAATCTGAGAACGTTTCACTAAATTAAAACACGTTTTGATAGAAAACATACACATTATACTCAATCATAAAGAATGAATTTTATTTTCTCGGTCACTGAATAATGTTGAAGGACAACAACACAAAAAGCCCTTCTCTAACTTGACATACAAAATTTTTAATATAAGATATATAAAATATTTATTATAATAAAGAAACAATACAAATAAATCAACGACCAATAATATGAACAAACATTTCAGATATCTGATTGTTGAATTTCTATATTTACTGTTAATCTCTTGGAATAATTTTAAGCTGATGAGATTTAGGAACATTTGTTAGTCCAAACACTCCTTCAAGCGAAGGCAAAGTGTCCCCCTCTACTTTTACGAATTTAAATTTCTGGATCATGTTGGAGATGAACAGAAACAGTTCCATTCTGGCCAGAGCTTCGCCCAAACATTTTCTTCGTCCAATGAAAAAAGGGATGTGTTCTTCAGGTACAACAGCTTTTCCATCCTCATCAATATATCTCTCTGGTCTGAAATTTTCAGGATCTCCCCAGATCTTAGGATCACGAAGTACAGATTCAAGATTTGGAAAAATAATCACACCTTTAGGAAATGTGTAACCTTTAAATTCCGTGTCGACAGAGGCTGTATGGGGTGCTCCTAAAGGTACAATATTTCCGAATCGTAAAGCTTCCAAAACTGTGGCCTCGATGTAGGGAAGTTGTGACTTGTCTTTCAGAGTAACGGGACGAGAAGATCCTACTACAGATTCGATTTCTGAGAAACACTTTTCCTGGATTTCTGGGAAATACAGAAAACACAGAAGAAGCCACCTGATTGTAGTAGAAGATGTTTCTGTTCCAGCCAAAAACAGATCACCTATAGTAACAAGAAGATTCTCTCTGTCCATGCTGGTATTTTCTTCTCCTGCTGATTCTTTTGATTTGATTTCTTTGATATAAGCACTGATGAAGTCGTCAATGTTGTCTTCGTCGTAGTTTTTCTCATGTTCTTCTATTATGGGAATTATGAACTCATTGTCCGTCTGTTTGATGTTTGAGATCGTGCGTTTAATTTTCAGGAAATCGCCTGGAAAGAAGCGAAGAATTGGTAGAAAATCCACCAATGTTGAAACAGACATGTTTTCTTGTAATACCTTCAGAAATTTTAAGAATTTCCGATCTTTATATTCGAATCGCTTACCAAAGACTATCGTACAGATAATGTTGGAAACAGCATTATTTATAACAAAGCCCATGTCCGTCGCCATGTTTCTTCTGTTGTACAATTCCTCCGTGAAATAACGTATTTCTTCCTGAATTTTAGATTCCAAAATATTTCGTCCCATGCCGAAATTTCTGAGTGTTACTAGAGCAAATTTTCTTTGTTCTTTCCATGTGTGGCCTGCCGACATAATTATTCCCTTTCCTTTTGATAATAAATCTTGAACAGGCATTTCTGGGCGTTCTGTAAAGATATCACCGTTCTTTACAAAAGCCTCTTTTATATTTTCGTAGCCGTTAATTACGATAACGAGACGACTGCCGAAATACACACTGAAAATGTCTCCATACTTTACTTTCATTTTTCTGAATGCCACGAGAGGATTTTTTCCGATCTGAAAAATATTTCCGACGAGGGGTGGACTGAACAGCGGGCCTGGCGGAATTCCTTTCTGTCTTCTGGTAGACATCCACACGAAAAGACCAACAACGGCGAAAACAAGAGCCGTTGTTACGTTGCTGGAAATGTCTGCTTCAAACATTGTAACTGCTTGTTGTTTGAATCTGTCACTCCGTGTTCTGGTGGGTCTGCACGTAAATTTTCAAAGTTTTGTCTGTGTTCCAAGTAATATTACAGCTCTTATTTGCACATGACTGATTCTCTCCTATGATCTCTGAACCAAGTAATCACTCTTTACAAATTGTAGCCGCTGCAGCTGAAACAAAAAACGTAAATATTTTATAAAAACCAAAATGGCTGCCGAGTGTTTTTGTACTTGTTATCGTGTTGTTGTTTTTCAAAACAAGTGACGGACTGTCCACGTGCAGGGTCAGTTGAAACAGTTGAAGGTTTTCTTCACCGACTGCTGTCTTTTCGCCGAATGGATGAGAGATTATCGTCAAGAAATGCAGGTTTCTGAAAGGAGATCGACGCATTCACGTCTCTGCACATCAGTAAATGAGTCGTTTCTTTCTGCGCTACTGTACGCTAAGTAAATCGACAGTATGACGCATATGAAAGTCTACAGCACTGCGATTTAACTCCCTTGTCGTCAACCGTATCAGATTTTCCTATTATGCCGTAAGCTATATTTAGCTCTAAGGTCAAATGTTACAGAAATTACTTCAGCGGTCAACAACTAGGTTCAGCCTGCGCAGATTTTTGGCCGCCGCCGAAGGTTATGGTTATTACTGTTATTAAGATCGACAGTGGCTCCGTAGACTCATTTCTTACAGCTGAGAGAACATACCTTCGTTACAGGCGACTTGTGGAGCACAAAACAAACCGGGTTTGCTTTAAATCGATACCTTGCTCTAGCAGAATCTCGAGTGCACAGCAGAAATGATTTTACGTTTCAAAACGAGTTGTGATAGACCGTTAGTCGTGTCAACAGAGAGAAAGAGCATTTTAATGCGTGGCGATGGTGATATTTAAATGTCATGAAATATAATATAATTTTATTTCAGAATACTGGACTTTTTATTGCGATAATAAATAAATAAATATTTAAACAAGACGATAGATACGTCCGTGTAGTACTAATAGTAATCAATAGTATCCTAAGTTATTAATAATCATATTGTAAATACTCGTATACCACACGTAGTTCGTACCGTAGATATATATATATATATTTTTTTTTTATTGTCGAGCTTGTTGCTTCTCCTGTGTTACTGTTTTTCTCTCTTATCTTTTTATTTCTTTGTATGATGTTGTTGTTGCTGTTTTTTTGTGTGTATTGTCCGCTATTTACTGGGGTAGTCAAGTGTGAAATAACAGTTGGCGCAATCGGCAGCAGCAGAAACGCATTCGATTGGTTTACCCCAGTAAAACGGAATAGAGACATATTATTATCTCTCTTTGATCTGAACTCTAAATGATAAATAAGCTTTATGTTCGTCTCTCTGTCTGTCTGTCTGCCTGTTTAATTATGATAGTTACTGAGTGAATTAGCAAAGTTTTATTGTCAGGGGGTAATAATAACAATAATAATTTAAAAATCCCATTAGAAAAGGTCTGTCTACATGGGAGGAGGTGGGATGTAATAACACTTCTGCTAGACAACAGCTCTAAGATCTTGTTTTGCGTCTTTGTACAAGAGACTGTAATTTAATAAGGGAATATTTCCATGTCTAGTCATTTCCTTGCGTCTGACTAAAAATAATAAAAAAAAAAAAAAAAATAATAATAATATATATATATATTTTATATATGTGTATATATATATATATATATATAAAAAATTGAAAAAAAAAAAATAATAAAATAAAATAATAAAAAATAAAATATCATTGTGTAATAAATCATATAGGACATGAAAAAAAAAATACAACAACAAAATAAAACAGTTGACTCGTATCACTTTGCATAAAAGACTTTACACATAATATGCGTTAAAATAAAAGTGTATTTCACAAGGAAAAGTCTGTAATGAATATTATGCAGAAGATTAGTATCACTTTATTTTGAAATGTCCTGTACACAATACATACTTCACTTACATGAGGAAATATCACTGGAAAAAACATGTCAGTTTTTACACTAGAGCAACCGATATGTGGTCTGAATAGAAACAAACTCACTCACTCTCTCTCTCTCTCGCTCTCTCGCTCTCTCGTTCTATCCCTGTCTCTCTATGTGTCTCTATCTGTCTCTCTGTCTCACTCTCTCTGTCTTTCTTACTCGATCACTTTCTCTCGCGCTCTCTCTTTCTTTCTTTCTTTCTCTGTTTCTCTATATGTCTCTCTATGTCTCTCTGTCTCTCTCTCTTTCTTTCTTTCTTTTTCTGTTTCTCTATATGTCTCTCTATGTCTCTCTGTCTGTCTCTCTTTCTTTCTCTTATCACTCACTTGTACAAATAATCTCTCTCTCTCTCTCTCTCTCTCTCTCTCTCTCTCTCTCTCTCTCTCTCTCTCTCTCTCTCTCTCTCTCTCTCTCTCTCTCTCTCTCTCTCTCTCTCTCTCTCTCTCTCTCTCTCTCTCTCTCTCTCTCTCAGTCCAGGTCACCCACTCTGTACTGATATTTGAATGTCTCTGTTTGCACCTGTTGTCCACTACATAACAACAGATGCGTCGTCGCCTTTCATGACCAACAGCAAAACTGCTCCACTGACTAGTGAACTGTGCAGTTGAGATAATTATATATTCGCTGACCCTAGCGCCATCTATCGAGAGAAAGCTCGATCTAGAGTTAGGCGTGTGACATACTCTCATTAGGCCAGTCATCATGTTTGCGATGTGCAGGTGCCCGGCAGCCAGAGTGTTTCACTACAGTTTTGTTATCAGTAGGACAGTTTGTCCCAAACGAACATTTGGCACAAACGGGTCACTTCTGAAGAAATTCAATGAACCTGTTTCAGGAAACGATTTAGCAAGGGCAAGCGGCGTTGCTACAATGATGAGGTTACCACTGGCTGAGTCGTCTAAAGGTATCATTCAAGATAATGTTTCGTTTAAATATCATCATCATCATCATCATCATCATCACCAACATCATGGTCATCGTAATTATTATTATTATTATTATTATTATTCTTTTTTTTTATTTATTTATTTATTTATTTAAATGTTTTTGTTTTTGTGAAAACTTTAAATATGACACAACATAAACGGGCTAAAACCTGGACTTAATCTTCAAACTTACTGACGTAAACACGAAGAAACAGGTCCCGTTACAAACGAGAAAACGAAAAAAATCATTTGTAAGGAAAAAGCAGGCGAACATAGTGCACTATTTTTTTTTTTTTTTTTTTTTTTGTCTCATTTTATTTAACTGATCGAGAAAGATGGGTCATGGCAGTTATGAGTTGTGTAGTAGATTCACTGCTATCTAGGTCATCTTTTCGAAACGGCTGCAGGTGGGGAAAAAAACAAACAAACAACAATGTAGGTAATTTTCTTTAAACGCCTGCACGTTGGAAAAAACCACCATCATATACTGCATTATAAACTGACGATTAAAAAACACAGCATTCAGTTTTACGGACAGAATTTGCTGCAGTCTGAACAATGCCGGCATATTTAACACGCAGCTTTGGTACAAAAAGTTTTACTGGGTTATGTATTTGTCATAGCGCAGCTTACCGTAAACCATCCTGATAATGAAAGCTCTGTTATTTCTAGTCACAATGTTTGTTGTTTACTGAAATGATACTAATGTAAAAGGGCGGATTCAGTTGGTAGGAAATGTGCAGCTGTAAACCTGGAAGTTTCAAACACTGTTGATATCAAGTTATTGTTACGTGTTAGAAATAAGTGCAAACTAAATAGAACTGAATCTGCTCTCTAGAGGGTTTAGGTAGAAAAAAGAAACACACGAGATCTACACTTCAAGAGGATTATGGGCTTTACTTCCCTCCCAAATTCGTGCAAAACGATCGTCAAAACAATGGCAAACTTTGGTTAAATTTAACCCGTCTGCATTTCCACATTGATTGAAGAGTCACTATATGCCCGTGACGGTGAATGAAAACACATGATTCGTCTCAGAATATAATCATTTTTAACACGAATAAGGGCGAACTGTTTGTCATAATCTGGGTTATTTGTGGATGAGAAACAGACTTGTTTTGACGAAAGTTTTAATATATAGGCAAATTTCCAGGGAGGATTCACGATTTAAATAAAGGACTTTTTTTTTTCATCCTGTTAAATGTAACATCATATACATGTATATATATATATATATTTTTTTTTAGTTTCCTTGGCTAACTAATTATGTGAAAAACAAACTAGATGCATAGTCACTAACTATTTACTGAACCTTTTTGTTTGTAGCTGACTTCACATAAAAGAAAAAAGTGTTAATATTATTTACATAATTTCCTTATTTGTGTCAATGCCCTAAGAACATCAGATCTCTCTCTCTCTCTCTCTCTCTCTCTCTCTCTCTCTCTCTCTCTCTCTCTCTCTCTCTCTCTCTCTCTCTCTCTCTCTCTCTCTCTCTCTCTCTCTCTCTCTCTCTTTCTCTCAGTCACATCTTCACCGTCCTACAATTGTACACACACACACACAAACACACACATCTATATCTGTATCTATATCTATATATATAAAAATCATCTTTTGTTCTATTTTTAAATAACATACAGATCTGGATGCCTGTTTTCTGGGTGTGCCCTTGGATTCGGGCGCGTCATACAAAAGGGGAACAAGCCTGGGACCCCGCTACATACGAATGGAATCTGCCATCATTCGGGCAACAAATGTGGCCACTGGTCAGTAATTATATGACACAATCATCTAGAATGAGCACTGAAAGCATAAAATTTAACTGTAGTCTAAGTACTAAATGAAGTCATTGTTATTTACCCAGTGGAAATATCTGAAATTATCGTAAGAAATAAATCACCTGTATACGTACTGACGTAAATGTTAACCAACCAATGAAAATGTTCTATTTAATGATTTCACATGACATCAAAAGTGATATGATTATTATTTATTTATCCGTATATTGTTGTCTTTGGGATGCTGTGACTGTGAAATGACAGATACTGGAAGAGCAAGATTTAGAAATATTTATTAACCATTTTAAAATTGTTGAAGGCTATTTCTGATAATTTTGAGAAATACCTAAATCCCAAAACAGTGTCGACAGTTTGTCGTATTTATTTATTTATTTATTTATTTATTTATTTTTAGGAGCGTTACCTTTCCAGTCGTTGGTGGTTGCTGACTTGGGCGACATTCCTATTGTAATCTACGACGTACCGGAAGCCTGTCGTCAGATCCGGAAATACACCTATGACGTCATACAAAATGACTGCATTCCAATCATCATCGGAGGGGACCATACGATAAGTTATCCCATTCTACAAGCCATGAAGGTTTTCTTTCTTGATACATCGTAATTATTACTAATAAAACTTCTATTTTGTGATGAGAAATATATAATATTTACATTAGCAGCAACAGCAGCAGCAGTAGTAGTAGTAGTAGTAGTAGTTGTAGTAGTAGCAGTAGTAGTAGCAGTAGTAGTAGTAGTAGCAGTAGTAGTAGTAGTAGCAGTAGTAGTACTAGTAGTAGTCGGAACAATAGTAGGAACAGCAGAGCTAGTGGTACAGAACGAGCAATGTGATCTATATACTGTAACACACGCCCGTCGCAATTTTCAAGTATTACATATTCATGAAAGATGTTTTTGACGTCACTGGGTATTAATGACGTGTTTATTTGCTGTCCACAGGACAAGTATGGCCCAGTTGGTTTGGTTCATATTGACGCACACTCGGACACTCATGAAGCCATGATGGGTGTGAAAATTGCACACGGCACGCCATTTCGTAGAGCTGTTGAAGATGGCTGTCTAGACTGTAACAGAGTTATCCAAATTGGACTCCGAGGCAGCGGGTACTCTCCCTTTGAATACGACTGGGCGAGTAAGCAGGTATAGTTCTGACGGTGTCGTTTAACAGACTATTTGGATAGAGAGAGAGAGAGAGAGAGAGAGAGAGAGAGAGAGAGAGAGAGAGAGAGAGAGAGAGAGAGAGAGAGAGAGAGAGAGAGAGAGAGAGAGAGAGAGAGCAAACGTATTTTACATTTTTTCGTCTAATATATTTCAATTATTTGACATTATTTTCATAATTAGACCCCTGAAAATATATTTCTCTTTTTCATGAACAGGGATTTCGTTTAGTGTACGCGAAGGACTGCTGGTTCAAGTCCCTGGAGCCGCTGATGGCCGAAGTTCGTGATATGATGGGAGACAAGCCGGTGTATATCTCACTAGATATCGATGGCATTGACCCATCGTTTGCTCCAGGCACAGGTACTCTTATTTGTTCATCCCTCTTTCACATTCCAACCAGTGTACCAATACACCTGATGTCAATTTATACTGGTTTGTCATTAAAGAAAATTCTTGGTTTGCAAACTGTTTAGAATCAGTTTCAAGCAAAACAGGAATCCAGAATCGTTTTTAAAGAAGAAGAAGAACTTTATGGTGTTGATGACGACGACGACTGTGATGAAGATGATGAGTGTGATGACGATGACGATTATACTGATGATGATGATGATTATGGCGACGACAGCAACGACGAAAACAACCGCTAAGTTACTTACTTTGCCTTCCAGGGACAATTCATTAGTCAGTTAATTCTCAGATGATTTGAGTGACGTCACACACAGTATTTCGTCAATGGGGAAAACGGGTTTAAAACTTGCCTAAATTGACTGATGGTTTAAGTACGCTTGTTATAAACAAACTATTCCGGATCCTGAGCTTTCCTTCCACGACTGGCTTAGAAAGTCACTTGACAGTTCAGTTTTCTTACCGATATTGTGACGCGAAATCAGTAGCTACCAGTAATAGACAATGGGTTTAGTATCTTTTCTTTCTTTCTTTCTTTCTTTCTTTTTTAGGTGTTCCTGAAATTGCTGGGTTGATGCCGTCCCAGGTGTTGCAGATAATACGTGGCTGTCGTGGACTGAATGTAATCGGCGGTGACGTCGTTGAGGTGAGATGGATCACGTGTGTAAAACAAAGTTGTAGGCTTGCTGCACAATATGTGATTACTTACACAGAGACAGAGAGACAGCTTATACACGGATATTTACATACAAAATACATACATACATACATCCACAACTATACACACATATACACACACGTACATACGTATCTCATCCGCGTACGCAGTCACATACTTTCTGCCAATTTTCTGTTTATAGGTGTCGCCACCGTACGATCCCTCAGGCATAACGTCTATATTAGCAGCTAATCTCCTGTTTGAAATCCTCTGTGTTGTCCCCAGAGTCAAGTATCACGATCAACAAGTCTGATGTGTCTCAGCTGAACCAATCAACGGGCGCAATAAGTAACCTATGGACACATTTTTAATATGGAAAGGGCCGATTGGTCAATTTTGTGATGACGTCATCTCGAAGGTTACTTCTCTTGGTAATAACGATGATTAATCATTTAGTTATCATTAATCGGCTATTATTAGGCAGAAACAACAGCAGCAGCAGCAGCAGCAGCAGCAGCAGCAGCAGCAGCAACCACAACAACAACCACAATAATATTTAGGTACCGATTCACAAAAGGAAATTGTATTTTTTATTTTTGTTTTATTTTGTTTTGTTTTTTGTTAGCGTTTTATTACTATTATTATTATTATTATTATTATTATTATTATATTATTATTATTATTATTATTATTATTATTATTATTATTAACTGAATAAAAATAAATGTTATTACATTTCTATTATACGAACACAGGCCATTTTCTATTTTATTATAACAGAACATTACTATTAATTGTATGAAACCCTGCTACTGTATGGAACAGAATATTTCTAATGAAGGAGTCCAGAGTATTTCCATATTATGAAAATAATAACAACAACAACAATAATAATGATAAATAATGATAAAAAAATAACAATGAAAAAAATATACAATGACTGTGTGTGTGTGTCATGTGTTTTTGTGTGTGTGTGTTTGTCTGTTTGTCTTTGTCTGTTTGTGTGTGTGTTTTTCTGTGCGTGAGTTGTGTTTTGTCCGTGTCTCTCTTTGTATTTTTGTGTGTGTGCGTGTGTAAATAAAATGAGCAGTTTTGAACCAAAGGTTAAACTCCACATTAACAAACAGTATTTTCATTTTTTTTGGTTTCGAATTTATGAGAAAAGTGCACGCTACTATCACACGACTTCTGTTCCTCAGCCCAAAATGATAATTGTTATTCACTGGAAAGATGATTTAATAATTTTATTTGTTAAAAGATCATTATGTGTGTACTGTATCAGTGAAATCACTTAAATCATTTAAGCCACGTTTTGACATTTAATGAAGGATTCAGACTAAACCATCTTTTGAACAAAGGCGTCTTTGCCTTCTCAAGTACATATGTGACTGACAGAAGGAGGGAAGGGATGAACGGTAGCCCCGCCCCCAGAGCTTGCAGTTGCCTGAACTACCCAACCCTTGTACTCTCCCCTCCCTGATACTCCTGTGTCAGCATGGCAATAAGATAATCACTGATACTACTGTTACACTGATACTATTGATACACTGAGCACGCGCTCAGATTAATATATTCATGTAACAGTATCAATATATTATACATTCCGTGTATATTACCTTGACCCTTACTGCTTCGTTTTAATTCGTTCACGTGATCTGATTAGATAACAGTTATAACCTCTATAATGGGGCATACGTTTAACTAAGTGCATAGTTCAAGATTAGAGGGCTCAGTCAAATATTTGCAGTTTGCGACAGTGTTTGAAGAAGTATTTTCAAACAATGTTACAACGGGACTTGTCTTCGGCGTTATTGGTCTGCTTCTGTGGGCGTCTTTTCTCAGACCGAAAGGAATTCCACCAGGTCCTCTCTTCACCATACCAAAATGAGGACAGTGTAGGGACACCTTTTCAGCATGTGTATTGGAAATCGTCTTGTTGACGTTATTAACGGATAGAAAGCTTAGACACGAAATTCAGGAGGAGTTATACAACAGAAAAGAAAAACCAATAGACCCTGGCGATCTTATTCATAATGCAATCAGAGAGCGAATGTGTACTTTGACTAATAAAATATTTGCCTACAGATAAGCAGGAGGACTGCCACTCTTTGTTATAGTATTCAGGAAAACGTGTTTATTTCACTGGTTTACAATAAAACGTTTTTTCCATACTTCATATTTATTCTGTAAGTAGTAATACAATTTAGGTAAGCGACGACGGAAGAAAGGAAACTGTAATTTGATGTCATACTGATGGCAAAGATAAAAATTCATTAGCAATGTGATTATTATTAGCAATAAAAATAAATGTTATTACACGGAACACTGATTTATAATAGATTATTTTTATTGTATAAAAACAGAACATTTCTATAGTGAGAACATACTGAGGTAATTTTTACCGAGTTACATAATTATATTACTTTTACGCATAGTTCATATTTATTTTTATGCTTACGTGTTTTCAGCTTACAACAAACGTAACTTTTGTTACTTTATTTACTTATTGATTTATTTATTTATTTTGTTATTAATTTTTTTATTATTACTATTACTATTATTATGATTATTACTATTACTACTACTACTTTACTATCATTATTATTATTATTATTATTATTATTATTATTACTGCTACTACTACTACCACTATTATTATTATTATTATTACTACTACTACTACTACTACTACTACTGCTACTGCTACCACTACTACTACTACTATTATTATTATTATTTCTATTTATTAATAATTTTAGTATTCACACAGATAAACTGTATATTGTGGTTAAAGTTATTAGATCTTGGTCATGGTGACTGGTGTGATGCTGGAGGAAACAGGAAATTTGCAGATCCAGTTCAGACTTGGAAGGGTGGGGGCATTCTGGAGAAACGCCCGTCCCCTGTCCTTCATGTTCTCACCTATAGGCTCTGAAATAACAATAACAATAATAATAATAATAGTAATAATAATAATAATAATAATAATAATAATAATAATAATAATAATAATAATAATAATAGTAATAATAATAATAATAACAACAACAACAACAACAATAATAATAATAATAATGATAATAATAATACAATCATGACAACAACAACGACAGCAACAGCAAGAAGAAAAAGGAGGACGATGACAATAATGCTGGTCTCTAACAATACTAATTTTAGTAAATTAATAGATCGTTGTTACATATAATATAAGTGCTTATATATATACATATATGTTTTTGTTGATTAGCAGCAAGCCTGGTATTATTAAAACCTTCCCAGGAAAAGGAAAGCCTTTAATAAACCAGAACCGTATGCTTAAGTTTGCGAGAGAGAGAGAGAGAGAGAGAGAGAGAGAGAGAGAGAGAGAGAGAGAGAGAGAGAGAGAGAGAGAGAGAGAGAGAGAGAGAGAGAGAGAGAGAGAGAGAGAGAGAGAGAGATGTGTAAAACAATACTGATATATCTTACGAGAGAGTTCGTGTATTACGAAACTAGACGAGGAGATTTCACTGATGTCCCAGCAGATGTAGATCCAAACCGGTTCTTCAAACATCATCTCCAAATTAGACCTGGAAGCAAATGTCACAGACTGTTTATATTATGCCGAGAGAATATTTAATACATTTCCGATAATAAATGTCTCATATATTCTTTTAAAAATAAACTAATTAATTTAATTTAATTTAATTAAACAATAAATACATAAATAAATAAATAAATAAATAAATAAAAAACGATATTGATGATGTTAATAACGATGACCGCACTTATAATAATTATGTGGTAATGAAGATAATGATGATGTTGACGATGATGATGACAAAGATAATTATGATGATGATCTATGCTTACTTAAGTACATATTTCGATCCCGAGTTTAGGTAGCAGTGCATATCCAGCTGGTAGACGTCGAGCAGAACTCCAAACACGTTGGCGCCGTTGATCTGAATAACGTTGTCCGTCACGGCGTTGTGCCAGTGGCCGTTCAAGTTGCTAGGAAACGTGCACGTGCCTTCTGCATCTGCAAGAAAGAAAGAAAATTAAAAAAACAGAAGTAGAAGGAAACTGGAAATACCCCTATTGTAACACGAACAGTAATTTAAATACAATTTATACATTTCCAAGTTACTGCTTTTTTTTTTAGTGTATGAACAGGAAGGTCATGATGATGATGACAATGATTATGACGATGACGATAATGATGATGAAGATCATATTAAAAGTAATATCAAAAATATATAATAATATGAATATAAGAAGCTTATCAGTATTTATGGAAGTCGAGTAATCCTCTGTTGTTACTAATATTATTATTGTTGTTGTTGTTGTTGTTGTTGTTGTTGTTTATGTTGCATTTGTGGTTATTTCAAACTGAAATATATATATATATATATATATATATATATATATATATATATATATAGAGAGAGAGAGAGAGAGAGAGAGAGAGAGAGAGAGAGAGAGAGAGAGAGAGAGAGAGAGAGAGAGAGAGAATTTAAATTTTAATTCATACCATCAAAGGTTCATGTATGTGTCAGTGTGTGTGACTTTTTGTGTGTGTGTGTATGCATACATTTATAAAACTGAGGTGTGTATCAAGTGACCATACTTAAAGGAAAACTAATGAACATTATAAACTATTAATTAAGTATAAATACCTGGATGAAGTGTGAAGATTGTTATTACGAAGACCAGAAATCCACATTTTGTCATTGTAAATGCTCCTGAAATAGAAGTAAATTTAAAGAGAAATATATATATATAGACACACACGCACACACACACACACACACACACACACACACACATAGACAAACACGCACACACAGAGTTATATAGAAAGATTGATGTGAAATTATGATGTTTACGATATATTTGTTTGTGTGTGTGTTGTATCAAAGAGAGGGAAAGATGACAGCGACAGTTATAATGACTACAACGAGGAGAAAACGATTTAGCAAAAAGAAAATGATAGAAACAAAAAGAGTTATAGTGTGTGCGTATATAAATAAACACACACACACACACACACACACACACACACACAGATAGACCAAGAGAATAATTATTCACAGAAAAATAGTAATAAAAAGAATAATAATGTTTTACTTGAAGTTAGGAAAACATTTATTTATGAACATTAACAGTATAAACGCACCACGTACCTTTCAAGAAAAACAAAATCCAGTCTCGATCTGTTTCCACCTTGCAAAGTATTTTAGTCAAAAATTCTGAACTGTTTTCTCTATTGCACCCTGCCAACCAGTAACAATCTCCACCTTGAGTCTACGTCTTATTTCTTAATCCGGATTACCGTGCGATAATCCGCTGGTTAATCCAATGTGTTCTAATTACGTCAGTTAATTTGTTTCTGAAACGTTTGGTTAATTTTATTTGTTCTACGCAGTTAATGTGAGCAGAGAAATTGTATAATTATTTAATGGGAACCTTTGGTAATGAGACGAAAATTTAATTTAATTATATTCTGCGATTTTTTTTTCTTTAATTTGATTTGTTTGTTTAATTATTATTATTATTATTATTATTATTATTATTATTATTATTATTATTATTATTATTGTTATTGTTATTGTTATTGTTATTGTTATTATTATTTTTATTGTTATTATTTTTATTGTTATTATTATTATTATTATTATTATTATTACTGTTGTTGTTATTGTTGTTGTTGTTGTTATCATTATCATTATTATTATTATTATTATTATTATTATTATTATTATTTTATATATATATATATATATAATCCGGATTAAGAAATAAGACTTAGATATTGTTACTGGTGAAATAGAGAAAACAGTTCAGAATTTTGGACTAAAATACTTTGCTTTAAAGTCTTTCGTTTTTTTTATACAAATACGTCATTCATGCAGTAATTACATTTGACAAGTGGTGTACACGGAGCAAGAGAAATTATTTATGTTGAGAACCATTGTACAGTGAAGTTTTAAGACATTTTCCAGTATTACAGAGTGTTTTTCTGTTCTAAACAAACGTCTACTTCTCATGGCTTTTAACACGAATCTCCAGTAATTTTTCTTGACGTACGGTGTGAAAGTGAACAAGACAAAATAAAGTGATATTCATCTTTTATATCATTTTCCTATGAGCTCTAACTTGGCGTCGTCTCTTGTAATAAATAAATAAATAAATAAATAAATAAATAAATAAATAAATAATATTTTCTTTGTTTTATTTAGGGAAGTTGGAGGGGTCTTTATATTTTGTGTGCATGTACAGGATCCATGACAACATTCAAACCCAAAATTTAATTTTATTATTATTATTTTTTTTTTTTTTTTTTTTTTTTTTTAAATGTATGTCATTCTTGATTGATGATTATAAATGTATAATTAATGAGTTCATGCAAGCATTACAGAGAGATTTTGGACTTAAAAGTGTAATCGATCGGTTATAGACCCATTAATTTTCTTCTTAACAAAATAATAGACATATCAGACTTAATTAACCGCTGGGCAGAATAGCACAAAGATTTTAATTAATTATGAATTCCTGATAAATACACACACACACACACACACACACACAAACGAACACACACATACAAACACACACCCACACAAATACACACACACACACACACACACACAAACGAACACACACACACAAACACACACACACACAAATACACACACACAAACGCACGTGCGCGTATACACAAACACACTCATACAATTCCGGCGTCTTAACTTAGATTCTGACCTATACCAAATCCCACAGAAAGAGTTATCTAATCTTGAATTATTGCTAACGTTAATAATCCCCACTGTGAAACTGTAGTAAAAAAAATATGACGTAAGATTAATAGAGCGCATTTTCATGGATACGGAAATACGTTAAAGTTATTATTTTATTATTTTGAGTGATCTACCAACAGCCATAACAAAGTATGACTTAAAATAACAATGATTCAAAATATTTGAACACCGCCATTTTATCCCATCAAAACTGGAGTCGTGACGTCATGATGACTGGCAGAAGCTGATGTTAGACAATGTTATAGAACAAAACAATATCCGAGTTGTGTGTGATGACGTCACAACGATAGAAAAACATCAAGCACAAATACATTAAAACTATTTTTACTCTTTTGTTGTTATAGTTCGCTAAATAAATAAATAAATAAATAAATAAATAAATAAATAAATAAATAAATAAATAATAATAATAATAATAATAATAATAATAATAATAATAATAATAATAATAATAATAATAAATTCAGACTGATTCTTTTTATCACCAGAAGCATGCACACTTTAACCATAATATCTCCCAGTTTCTCAAAAAGTGTAACATATACTTCATTCTTTAATCATACATTTTATTATAAAATAAAGCCATAAATAAATTCACATACGAAATATTTCAACAATTTATTGTCTATGAAAATAAATACATCTACATATATTTAATGTGTTAACAACTAAAGTGCTGTCATTAAACATGATTAATACGGTAAATACACAAAACACAATCGTCAAATTAAAACAGCCGTTTTTAAAAACAAATTTCCAGCGGTTCCATGGACAGCAGTAATTGTTATTCTTGGAACCGTACATCCTAGAATATAACCTGGTCTAATTTATATATAAGAGCTTCTGTTGCCGTTTTCTTATTGGGGCATTACGGTAGGTTATTTAATAAGCTTCGAACGATAGCACGTCATTAAACAAGCGTATTTGTATTAAAACAGGATGTGATTGGGAACGAGGCTTGGGGGAATGGAGAATAAGAAATGGAGGGGGAAAGAATGAAAAAAAACTGGTGGAGGTGAGGGGGATAAAAACAAACAAATAAAAAACATGTTTATAACAAGTATAAGGATGAAGAAAGAAGAAGAAGAAGAAGAAGAAGAAGAAGAAGAATAAAGTAGAGCATGAAAAAGAGGACAAATACAAGATAAAAGAAGAAGGGAAAAGAATTAAGTTAAAAAAGGGAAATAATGAACAAAAAAGCGAAATAACTCGATAAAAAAAAAAAAAAAATACATTAAGTTATTTTTAATCAATAAATATTTAGGTTTGCAAAACGCTACATATATATAAAACCATATTTGACATTTCTGCTATTGCGGAACTTTTTCATATATATATATATAAAACCATATAGTATCAAAACCAGAAGATATTTGACTGTTTCCCGTTATTCACGTTCGTTAGACTGAAACACTCTACTGATATTCTTATTTTCTTAATTTCATAGCACTCTACGCTCAGTTTTGACTAACAACGTGAGTAGTCTCCCTTCTCACAGTGTCTGTTCAGTTATATATAAATATACAGACGTTTGAAGAATAAATGTAACATTGCTTAAACGCCATAAACGTAAATCAGTTAAAGTCCATAGATTTTAAGAAAGTAATAACAATAATAATTACAATAATAATAATAATAATAATAATAATAATAATAATAATAATAATAATAATAATAATAATAATAACAACAACAATAATAATAATAATAATAATAATAATAATAATAATAATAATAATAATAATAATAATAATAATAATTAAATATATAAAATATGTTTTTAAAAAAGAAAGAAAGAAAAAGCATATTTTAAAAGGTTTATATATTTTTTTTCTAAGTTCCTACGTTGTTCATTAACCAAAACTACTTAAATTGCATAGCCTTGGATTATTTGCTTACATAAATATTCACACACACGTTTTAGAAATGTACAATCAGGCTACATAGTCACATGTAGAGAACATGGCGTCTAGTACTTACAAGTCATCTATATATATAGCACAGTTTTTTTTATTATAAATACAAAAATCATAATGTCACTGTTCAGATTTAACATTCATCACCAGAAATCCCTGTACTCTGTTTCATTTCACAACATCAACTGTTAGATATAAATAAAATGTGTATAATTTCAAAATGTTTTGTCTCTTGTACATAGATATGTATGTCTACATTGGGTTTTTTTTTTCTTTTCTCTAAGCTGAATTATAGCGTAGGGTCTTTCTTCAGTAGTCCCATGCTTTGCAATCTAAACGTATTTTCTGAAGCAACACAAGAAGAAAGAATTCATAAGCAGACTTGATGGCGTTTAATTTGTGTTGTCTCATAGTCTCGTAATATTGCTTAATTTTTAATAATGTTTTATTTTCTAATTTTCTAAATTTCAGTTTTTTTCTTACTTATGAGGCAGTAATTATTGTTACTTAAACTCTCCTTTCTCTTTAGTCTTGTTTAAGCACAAACACAACAGGATATGTAACTCTTCTTTCGATATGCAGTGTGGTGCGTTCAGGAAATGGCGGACGTTACGTCACACCAATCCAAAATGGCAGCCGTGAATAGATAAAACTAAGCCAGTAGAATGAAGGACTGAAGCACAGTTCCTGGTTCACTGACGTCTGCTTTGAAATCCTAATCGCACTTGGTGTCATATTTGACTTTTCTGAGCCGCAGCTTCCTCAAACTTCCAACAACAACCTTACGACGACATTTGTTTTTGCAGCGGTTCAGCTTCTTCAACAACTTCCGCTTGAACTTCTTGTAGTTTCCTGTTAACGACAACAACAACAATAATAACAACAACAACAACAGCAACAACAACAATAATAATAATAACAATAACAACAACAACAGCAGCAGCAGCAGCAGCAGCAGCAAAATAATAATCCATAAAGTGTATATACTATCAAAGTAATTAATAATAAAATCGACGATGATAACAACGACGACGACGACAACGACAACTTACTTTTATTAGAAGCACCAATGATTTGCGTCTTTGTGACATTTTTCCTGAACTCTTCGGCAGACACGCTGACTCTCAGCATCTCTGACAGTCGACCTGAATGAATAAACGAATAAACTAACCAGTTATTCCAATGAATGGTGAATAAATTAATGAATAAATAATCAAACAAATGGATAAACGAAAAAGTTATGAATTAAGTGAACAAGCAAATGAATTATTGTATAAAATAATTAATATATGTATGAACTAACGAATAAATGAAGGAACTTTCGTGTAATGTCTGAATTTTCCTCTCTCTTTAATTGCAGGATCCTAAATCATATATGGGTGTCATGATGATGATTATGACGATGATGATGATGATGATGATAATTTTAATAATAATTATAAAACATCAAACAACAACAATTTATTTTAAATTTTTCATGGGTAAGTAAATGGGTAAAAATCGAATATCAGAAAGTAAAAAACATATCTCCTATCAAGGATCTCATATTGTTGAAGAAAAAATAATAAGTCAACTATGTATACAAAATAAAGGTTCACTTAATGTAATAAAAGTGCTAACATAAAGCAAAACAAACGCGAATAATTAGATACGAGAAAACAGGTGAGAGAAAAAATAAAAATAAAATATCAATAAAAAGATAATAATAACAGATCTCTACCCAAAGGTCACATGACCCTTGACCCCTTCTCCTGGACGTTCTCGACCAGTAGTTTACCTTTAGTTATGTTCCATTTAAAGAGCTCCACTTTCTTTCCTGTTAAGACGTCAAATCCGATAATGAAGAAACTTTTCCCCGCGGCAGAATAGACCAGCCTGTCCGACCGCTTCGAAAGACAAATGGTGTCGAAAAGGTTCTGCGCATGCGTCGTTGTAACGAGCGGAAATGACGTGGTCATCAGACCCGATCTGTTTGTGGCGTGCGAGTCTGGCAGCGAGACTCGGTTCTGTTTTCGAAGTTTTCTGCAGCGTTTTCGTTTGCGTTCTGTAAACAAACAGTCAGTACTTTAAAATCAACAGTTTTCTTTAAAACAGATAACTGTAAATAAATATAAATAAATAAATAAATAAATAAATAAAAATAACAGTAACAATAACAATACAACAACAACATCAGCAACAACAATAATAAAAAATAACGACGACGACGATGATGATGACGGTGATGGTGATGACGTTGACAATCATGATGACCATGATCAAATATAATAAATAACAACTGCGACGACGTCAGTGTGATACTAATAATAATCATTCAGTTAACAGAATGTTTCTTTTGCCTTATTTGTAATAAAATTATATCTATCATGTTTAATAATGGAACTAAATTTAGAAAGAAGAATGAACTGAGAAATAATAACGTACTGTCTTTTTGCTTCCCTTTGCAGCCACGCCCCTTCTTCCGGCGTGTCTTGCCTCTGTTTCGAGTTTTCCCCTGGGTCGGGCAAGTTTTGCAACATTCTCCTTTTACCAGTTTTGGTTTTTTGCACGGCAGTTTGCGATCTGGGGTGCACTGTATTCTTTTGCATTCAACTTTCCCATTCTGTAAATCATTAAAATAAGCAGTTAAGTAGATCAGGGCTTTAGGAGTGAGACTAAAGATTATGATTTTAAAATACAGTTCGTAATAAATGGATTAAATGTGTCAAAAAAGAAAAAAATGGACGTTTAAAAGTAACACTGCCATAAGTAACATTTGTTTATTTTAGAGATGAATTTATAATATTTGTGGTATAAACAAATTTGAACTGAAGCCTTAAATAAAAGTTAACATGTACATAAATTAAAATCATAATTCACTATCACTGGAATAAAATGTAAAATAATTTCATTTAATATAATCTATTCATTTTTAGCATGTTCTATTTAATAAAAAAGTAATTAATTTAGATTAAAACGTAAATTTAATATTAACATAAATAAAACATTAAAATAAAATAATGCAGTTCAACGTTACAAACGCAACACAACATTACATAACGTAATTTAACGTTACAAAAGCACTGCAAAAGGTACAAAACGTAGAATATCGTAAAGTAATAGGGCTACAATTTATCATATACGTCTGTAGCTCTTCTTAATTTAAGTAATTAATTTAGTTTAAAACCTAAATTAAATGTTATCATAAACATAACATAAAGTAAGTGAACGTTACAAACGCAACATCTCGCAGCGTAACGTAAATGAATAGTCAAGAAGATTTGTTTTTGTTCTTGATTAGACCACCAATTTTCTTTAATCAAAATAAAATAAATAAATAAACGATAATAATAATAATAATAATAATAATGATAATAATAAAGCTTTACCAGACATTTGCAAAGTATGCACTTCATTTCTCCAAAAGGTCCAATCACAGGATGCCACACTGTTCCGTTTGGCTTGATTCCATTCACAGAGAGACAGTCTACAATCAGAGAACAACCAAGATAGAAAACCACGGATAAAGAAAAGAAAAAAAGAAAGAATTGTGCTTGGCTGCATTGCTTGACACTAAGCAAACGTTTTGACGATCTGCTACATCAGAAACAACATGCAACGACGTTACAAACAACGTAAAGCGTAAAGCGTTTGAAGCGTCATCTCCATTCCAGTTTTAAACAGACAAGGATTTTTTTCTAATATGTTTCGTCAATGTGGTTTATTTTATGTTTCGATGCTTGTATCGACGGTTTGAATAATATAGAGTAATAGAGTTCTATCCCATATTTTTGGTTATATGTTTGTTAATATAGCTACGACCTAATTAGTAAACATTTGTGATAATTACATCCCATTTATTTCTTATTACCTACAGTGTCATACTAATTTAAAATTATCAACAATAAAAGGTTACATATTGTTTTGCTTTAGGCTGGTGTGTTCTGGAACCCTCCGCCCATCGTAAATATAAAATGGACGGTCACATAGTTCAGAACGAGGCCAGTGAACTATCAATTCCATATCTGGCACGGATAAATTAAATTCTAAGATATCATGAGATACATGATATATTGATATAAATTTCCACCTCTTCCGTTCAGTTCGATGTACACCTGTTTGCAAACGAAATGATTTTTTAAAAAGTTCTGTTAAACAAAACTGGACGATATTCTTAAGTAGTGCTGTACTGATGTTACAAGCAATACGAAACATTACGGAATTACACGATGTCTTTAAATTGCTCTCTGTGTATGTAGCTATTGAAGAGAGCATCCCACTCCATTTTAAAGCTGAAATACACCAAGTTAGGAATGATACTTGAAAATATTACACTAATAGATCAGAAGTTTCGTCTTTAAAGTATAGCAACACATATTGTTATAGCATCCAAATAATTTAATTTTTTTGGTTTGTCGAGGCTGAAAACATGCTGGAATTAGAGTTCGATGCAAATGAGAATTATATCTATGTTTAGCTGATGACTCTTCGCCTTTTTGGTTAGAAGCATGAAATTAATGAAAGTTTTGTTAGATATCTATTGTAAGAACATATTCTCTCTCTCTCTCTCTCTCTCTCTCTCTCTCTCTCTCTCTCTCTCTCTCTCTCTCTCTCTCTCTCTCTCTCTCTCTCTCTCTCTCTCTCTCTCTCTCTTTTCTTTATCGCTCTTTTTTCCGCTGTCTCTCCATTTCAAAGATGCTGTTATGATCAAGCAAAAACAAACTGTTATTCGCGCTCACTTTAACTTGTAAAATGAGTTTATTAATTACGAGATAAACTCAGTGGCTAAAGGTGTTTCTGATTAAATCTACAGGTTATTAACTAACTAGCAAACACTGCTCCTTGTGTTGAGAAAATTTATTTTGTTTAGCTTTGGTGGTATGAACGGATGACCTACACGTTATAAAAATGATTTATTTTATCTTTAATATTTTATCTTTAAACTGACACCAGTTTTAACTTTGTGAACAGTCAAGTATTGTAAGCTGCCTGAAGAAATTTCACGACAAATGTAAAATGTTTGTACTCAGTTACCCTCTCTCTCTCTCTCCCTCCCTCCCTCCCTCCCCCTCTCTCTCGGTGTCTCTCTCTCTCTCGAGCTTGGTGCTATCATTATCATAGTTATCAACGTCATAATCACCACTACAACATCATCATCTTCATTATTATGATGATTATTATTACATTTTGTTTATTAGCAAAGACCGGTTTCTAACAACAAAGAAACGAAAATGAACAATAAGAAGGAACGTGGGGATTGATTCGTACCACCAAAGACTTGCTTTGTTCTTTTTGTTATTATTATTATTATTATTATTATTATTATTATTATTATTATTATTATTATTATTTCGTTACTGAAGCAGCAAACAACGGCATCACAAGACTGCTTACCAGATTCTGAGAGATTATCTGGACGCATATTTTTCAGAATTAAAGCGACAATCTCCTCATAGGAATTTTCTGTTGAAAATAAATAAGGTTTTAAATGACACTTATCACACCTTTGTCTACTAACCTTATTCTTTAATACTGTTTACGTTTTAGGTTAATTAGAAAGTCTAGTTAGTTATTTATAATTTAATTTTATAGAAAAGGAGGAAGATATGTATATAGTATTGATGTGATATTATTACAGAGTATTAAGTAAGAAAGTAAATCACAGGTGAAAGATTTACCTTGACACTGTGGACAGCAGTCATCTGACTGGTTCACGTACTTGCGACATTTCACTGGAGAACAGGATTTCAGATGACAGAGGACACGCCCACCCTGTACAATAATAATAATAATAATAATAATAATAATAATAATAATAATATGAGCAGCATATGTAGCAGTAGCAATGGTAGTAGTGGTTGTAATAGTAATAATAATAATATTAATAATTATAGTAGTAGTAGTAGCAGTAGTGGTAGTAGTAGTAGTTATAGCAATGGTAGTAGTAGTGAAGTAGTAATATTAATATTATTCTACTAGCAGTAGACATAATAATAGTAATAGTACTGTAGTAGTTATAGTAGCTCTGGTATTAGTGACAAAGAGTAATAGTAAAATTAGTAGTAATAATGGTAGTAGTAGTAGCAGCAGTAGTAGCAGTACTGCTAGTAGTATTAGTAGTAATAGTGGTAATAGTGGTGGTAGTAGTGGTAGCAGCTGTAGTAGCAATAATAATAGTAGTAATAGTAGTTAAAATTATAGTAGAAGTAGTAGCTGAAATAGAAGAAGTAGTAGCAATAGTTGTTATGGTAGTAGAAAAAGCAGTTGAAATAATAGGAGCACTAGAGCTTGTAGTAGTAGTAGTAGTAGTAAGAGCAATAATAGGAGAAACAATTATAATGTAGATGATACTAATAACAATAATAATAAGAAGAAAAAGAACAAAATAACTATCTTAAATTGTGCATGTATTTATATTTTATGTTACTAGATTCTGGTTTGTCTTTAAGTATTAAACTATAAATTGAACACATGTAAATCCTTATACAGGCAAACAAAATCACACACTAATAAAAAGAATCACATACTCATGTCAGTATATAAAATAATAATAATAATAATAATAATAATAATAATAATAATAATAATAATAATAAAATAGTTAAATAAATAATATAAATTGTAACAAAAATAAAAATAAAATATACTTGTAACTCTGGTAACCTTGTCGAAATATTCAGACTAGAGTTATCTCTCTTGAAATGCTAAACTACATTTTGTACTAAAATTCTTTTTTCGTTGTTTTTTTTATATGTATTTCGAAGAAGTCTGTTCAGAAAACATTATTACAACATTAACCGTAGCAAAGACGCAACCAAGCAAAGCTAAACGAAACACGGACGACTTACCGTACACACGCACATCACGCACTGATTTGCGTGGGTCGGTCTCAGCCCGGTGTTGTTGGACGGGAACATGTCGCCGTCGTTGTAGCTTTTGCCGTCGTGCTTGCACCCGGGGCTCGGTGTGGCGTTGTCGTCGGTCAATTCCGAACCCACTGTAGGAGGAAGGTTGTCAAAATCTAAATAAGAACATTACCCCTTTTCACACACAATGAAAAGGATACAGAAGGCAGCGAACGAAAACGAAACGAGCAAGAAGCAGACAGGACGTTTGTGACCCTTTCCCACAAAACGTACTAGAAGTCACATTTCACTCGCCAGTGTTGCTTTGAAGCGTGTCTGAAAGCATCTTTTATGTGTTTGTTTGTTCGTTTGTTTGTTTGTTTGTTTGTTTGTTTACTAATGTATTTTAATATTCTTCTTTTTTTTTTCTTTTTTTCTTTTTATTTATTTATTTATTTATTATTATTATTATTTTTATTATTATTTTATTTTTACTTCTTTTCTTTTCTTTCATTCTTTCTATCTCTCTTTATTTATTTATTTATTATTATTTTATTTTTACTTCTTTTCTTTTCTTTCTTTCTCTCTCTCTTTATTTATTTACTTTAATTTTTTTAATTGGTATGTTAGTGATTTAATCCAGATCTTCATACAGTAGTTGAGATGCTATAAAGTAGCGTATCTCTTAATTTCAAAATGTTAACATAAAGCAAAACAAATGCGAATAGTTAGAGCCATGATAAACGAGTGACTGAAAACCAAAAAGAGCAACAAAAACAGCAACGACAACGACAACAACAAAAATAATAACAAAAATAACAGTAACAATAACAATAACAACAGCAAAAACAACAATAATAATAAAAATAACAATTACAATAATAATAATAATAATAATAATAATAATAATGACGAATGCAATAATGTTATAATAATAGTAATAACATTTTATGTTCAAGAAAGCAAACAAACAGCGAAATAACGAAACAACAAAAATGCAGACAACACACAAACCTTAACAAATTTTAATAAACTGAGTACAAAATGTCAAAAAGGCAATGTCTTGTTACTTATTTCATTTAGTTTTAATTTTGTTTGTTATAAAAAAAATTAAATAATGATCATAATAATAATAATAACTGTAATAATAGTAACATTTATAGTAACGAGAGAGAAAGATAGATAGATAGAGAGAGAAAGAGATAGAGAGAGAGATAGATAGATAGATAGATAGAGATAAAGAGAGAGAGAGAGAGAGAGAGAGAGAGAGAGAGAGAGAGAGAGAGAGAGAGAGAGAGAGAGAGAGAGAGAGAGAGAGAGAGAGAGAGAGAGAGAGAGAGAGAGAGAGAGAGAGAGAGAGAGAGAGAGAGAGAGAGAGAGAGAGAGAGAGATTTAAAGTTACTCACCCTCACATGTCGGGCAGCACATACCAGGAATTATTTTCGGAAGTTCACACTCAGGTCTGGGACATTTTTTATTTACACATTTCACCTCGCCACCCTAGTAATAATAACAATAAGAAGAACAATAACAACAACAAAAACAATAAATTAAAGATAATTTAGTATCGAAGAAAATAAATGAATAAAAGAAAAAATCTGAAATAATTACCTCTTTCGATGATGCTGTTTGGATTAACAGTTTTAACTTTTAATTCATAATGATATATTTTTTAATGACTGTATTTATATATTTATAACTAAATGTGATTGTGTGGAAGTTTGTATGGGGAGTATGTGAGAGCATGCGTGAGTATGCGGGTACAGGGTATGTGTACGTGTGGCTATGCGTTTATTTGTGTATGTTTGTGTGCGGGTGAACATTTTTGAGGTTTGGTTTTGTTTAAAAACAATTATGCATACATTAAAATATTTTTACATTATTCGCACGTCTCTCTCTCTCTCTCTCTCTCTCTCTCTCTCTCTCTCTCTCTCTCTCTCTCTCTCTCTCTCTCTCTCTCTCTCTCTCTCTCTCTCTCTGTGAGTGTGTCTGTGTGTGTGTATTTATGACTGTGTGTATGTTATATGCATACAGAAACATACCAGTATACATACAAAGTATATTCAAACACAGACACGCACACACACGTACACACACACAGAGAATAGACAGAACTAATAAATATTAATTGATTAACATTAACAAAACATTACTTCTACGTAGCAGGAGGTAAGAAATTAAAAAAAAAAAAAAAAAAAAAAAAAGACATAAAAAATAATGGTGATGACAGTTTTGCAAAACATGTTCGAATTTGTTATTTATTTAACCTGCGAGACGAAGCGAAGGGTGGGTACGCACACCGAGGTCTCTCTGATAAGCATCAGCTTCGACCACGTTGTTTTATTTTCCCCACACAGTTTACTACATGTACCGAGGTCACGGGGACACCCACTAATCACCGTTATCGGCCGCATCTGTAATTACCGAGTTGATCGTCGACAGAAGCAACAGACAAAAAAAAAAAAAAAAAAAGCTGTCTTGAGTTTTGACGGTGAGTTATTGCTGCCGAAACGAAAACGAGGCTTGGGCCGGCTATCGGGTCTTTGACAGTAATGGGCGTTGTCAGTTATGGTCTTTTGTAGCACACAGAGGACGGGTGGATAGGGAGAGCATCGGATTTCAAGGTGTTGCCGCTGCACGGTCGATCGGTTCGAGGGTATTTTTACGTGACAGTTCGAACTGAAAGTCGTTTTGCATTTATTGAATACCTTTCTAGTGTGTGTGTGTTCCTTCCTTCCTTCAGTGACTGTTTTCTTCCATTATTCATTCATTCATTCATTCATTTATTTTTATTGTCGTTATTATGATTGTGTTTTTTATTATTATTATTATTATTATTATTATTGTTGTTGTTGTTGTTGTTGTTGTTGTTGATGCTGCTACTGTTGTTATTGGTGTTGGTGGTGTTGTTGTTATCATTAGTATTATTAACTATGTTATTAATAATTATTTCTTCATCATCATCATCGTCGTCGTCGTTATTATTATTATTATTTTTATTATTATTATTATTATTATTATTATTATTATTATTTATTATTATTATTATTATTATTATTATTACCTTTATCATTAACAGCCAATTATTATTATTATTTATTTTTTTAAATATACCTTCCTATACAACAGCAGAACGCATATCAACACTTTTGATAATTCACCGGCGGGCTTTCGTTGGAACGGGAAAAAAAAGCCCAATGGGCGTACACAGACAGAGATTATTCTTGTAAGCCAGGCTTCAACAAACGTCTAAAAGCAACGACTATATTTACTTTAAACGCCGCGAAAGACAATTCTGCACCAGGACGAGATAGGAATACATAATCATTCAACTCTGTGTACTTGAAATGTGTACGTCGCACAGATCTGTAAACATAATATGCCGAGGATTTTCAAGCGATAAGCTCTGAGCCGCATTGCATATTCATATTTTTATAAAACGGTCTAATAAAAAGTTTAAACGGTTTTGTACTTTGATTAATGGGTTGCACTATTTTATTTATTTATTTATTTATTTATTTATTTATTTATTATTATCATAATTATTATTATTATTATTATTATTATTATTATTATTATTATTATTATTATTATTATTGTTTATTTATTTATTTATTTATTTATCTATTTATTTATTGTGCTTGTGGCAGATTTTGTTT
Source organism: Chrysomallon squamiferum (assembly GCA_012295275.1). Classification (NCBI taxonomy): domain Eukaryota; kingdom Metazoa; phylum Mollusca; class Gastropoda; order Neomphalida; family Peltospiridae; genus Chrysomallon; species Chrysomallon squamiferum. Next base: position 14,050,980 of record CM022666.1, read on the forward strand.
CTTCTGCTGTTTTGATTGCTATTTCTGTCTGTTTATCGTTGTATGTCTGTCTGTCTTTCTTCTATCTGTCTATCTGTCTGTCTGTCTGTCTATCTACCTATCTATTTACCTCCGCCTGTCTATTTACCAGTCTGTATATCTATCCATCTTTCTAACTGCCTACAAGTTTATCTGTCTGTCTGTCTGTCTGTCTGCCTGCCTATCTTCTATATATCAGTCTGTCTGTCTCTACCAATCTAGTTATCTTTCTATCTATCGATTTATATATCTGTATATCTATTTGCCTCTGTATGTCAGTCTGTCTCTCTGTGTGTCTGTTTATAAACCTGCACATCTATCTATCTTTCTAACTGCCTGTCCTTTCGGTCTGTATATCAATGTGCCTCTCTCTCCATCCCCCTTTCTCTCTCTCTCTCTCTCTCTCTCTCTCTCTCTCTCTCTCTCTCTCTCTCTCTCTCTCTCTCTCTCTCTCTCTCTCTCTTTCTCTTTCTCTTTCAATTTAGTTAAACTCGATGTCGTAGAAGCAAGCCTCAATAACTTGACAATAGCCGTGACCTTGAACCCCCCAAAAAAGTGCAGAAAATACGTACTTATTTAGTCTTTTTTTTTTTTTTTTTTTTTTTTTTTTTTTCTCTACACCCCCACCACCCCCCACGCATTCTGGTGTCTGCCTGGTCAGTCTCAAAACATACACGAATCATTTAAGAAGCTGAAGTAATTGAAAAATACGTAACTCTAGCGGGGACAAAAGAAGAGCCAACACTTACACTGAATTAAAGAAAAATAATCATCGGCAGAGACCTCAAAAAAAAAACGAGGAAAACGGCCCGGATGTAATCGTCGCGATTTATTACGTTTCGAGGGACTGGTTCTTCGGTACGTCTGCTGGGTGATTATTTTGTTTATTTATTTTTAAGTCCATGCGACTTTTTCTCGGCGCACAATTCATATCGGGTGACAAAGGCGTTTTGCGGATGGGTCAGGAAGGGCATATCTCCCCTTGGCGTTTTGGACAAGGAGGTAAAATACCTCCGTAATTGTTTGTGTATTTTCGTTGTGAGTTTGAAAAAAAAACACGTAAATAGTAAACTGCAGTTTGTCAACAAGGTCTATGGGTCCCGCCCTTCTTTGTGTCTCAGTCGAAAATAACCTATCCCCCGCCATCGAGACAATAAATAGACTGCACTTTTTCTGCGTTCCAAGATAATAAAGCAGTTTTAGTCAGTTTGTTTTCTGTAGGTCTGTGTGTTTCGTGTTTTGTTCTTCTGCACTGAAACTGAAAGGTCGCCGTGACTGTTGAGTGTGCTGTAGTCGTACAACAGCGAATCCGACTAAACTGAGAGAGAGAGAGAGAGAGAGAGAGAGAGAGAGAGAGAGAGAGAGAGAGAGAGAGAGAGAGAGAGGTGAAAGAGAGATGGGTATAATAGTAACAGTAGTAGTAATAATAGTAGTAGTAGTAGTAGTTGTAGTAGTTGTAGTAGAGGTAGCAATATTAGTAATAACATTAGTAGCAGCAGTAGTAGAAGTAGTAATAGTAGAGGAAACAGTAATGATATAGATATATATTACGGTGGTAAATATTATATATGAAAGAAGTTACATTTTGTATATTTTTCAGTGAAATATCGATATAAAGTATTTATTCCAGCAGTTATAAACCTAGTGCTGCTAGAAAAGATTTACATCAAAGCACAACTCTTGTGAACATAATACAGTTCTAACAAGACAGATTCTCCCCTCCTATATATTTATCAGCATTCATGTACTCGAAAATAATTAAATAAAACAAAACAAAAAAAAAAAAAAAAAAGAATGTTCTTTCACGGGGAATGCCCGGTATCAAGCAGTCGTCGAAAAGGAAGACAGCGTAATAATTACAGCATGGATCCGTATGGATGTGATTGCTTACCTCATAGCACGTGCAGTTCACACAGGGCATGGCGCCGAAAGGGATCAATACTGGATTCCATGTTTCGCCTACCGCATAATGTCGATTATTGAGAGTACAGGTAGTGTCTGAAACAACAAAAAAACAACGTCAGATATATAGTTTTATATTTTACTGCTACTATTGCTACTACAACAGTTAATATTTTATTGTACTGTTATTACTATTACAACTGCTAGTGCTACTATCATTATTACTACCGCTATTACAGTACAACTTCTAATACTAATACGACTATAATAATTATTATTACTGTTACTATTACTACTACTACTACTACTACTACTACTGTTATTATTATTATTATTATTATTATTATTATTATTATTATTATTATTAGTGGCATCACCCATTTTGCTTAAAAAGATATGTTACGCAATAAGCGTATTGGATTGAAAAAGACTGGAGAAAAGATGTCTTCTTGTGTTTTTATTTTAACTTTATTATTATTATTATTATTATTATTATTATTATTATTATTTATTATCCCCCCACCGTTTTGGGGGAAAATTAAAAGATTCTCGATTGACTGTCGACTTGTAACGAATGAAACAGATTAGTAGAAAAAGATAATGTCTACACTTCTTACTTTATAAAGTCTCTCTCTCTCTCTCTCTCTCTCTCTCTCTCTCTCTCTCTCTCTCTCTCTCTCTCTCTCTGTGTATTTCTTTTTCTCTCACAGTCTTGCTCATGTACGATTCATTATCTATTTTCTGTTCATATCATACGTAATATGCTCTTTTTTTTTTTGTATTATTATTATCGTTGTTGGTGATTTATTTTTTTTAATATTTTAATTTTATTATTATTATTATTATTACAGAACACTCCTCGCAATTCTCGTTATAAATCACCGCAGATAAATCAAATAACATTTTACACATTCAAATAACTAAAACAAAAATCACTTTTTTCTCCCCTTTTAATCAACCCACTCAAAAACGAAGTTATACCGCCACTGCATTTGCACTTTTTTCTCTCTCTCTTTTTCTTCTTCATTTTTTTTATTTTTCATTTTTTTTTTATTATTATATATTTTATTTTTTTTTCTCGCTTTCTGTTATTTGTTCAGAAGACAAACAAAATATTAAGCCGCCGTCTGCCTTGCACGTGATTGTCTCGCGCGGCCTGTCGGGATGGAAGAGCCGAGTCAAGACGGAGGGAATCGTAATTGCGCGATCTTTATCGTGTTGTTTGTTTCAGCGAGCCCCATTCAAACACGCCTCCCTCCCGTTCAGTGACAGTTTTCCGAACAGCCGATAGCATCGCCGTAGACTGTCTACCGGCAGTCGCACGACTGGCGCTGTTTTTATGTGGAGCCGTTTATGAGGCATACATGACATGTTACAACGAGAGGCCCGCTGTCCCGACGAATCGACGGAAAATATTAGCAACCTGTTAAGAGCCATTGTGATAAAACAACTACGTGGACGCCAAAATGCTCAAGTCGAGCCACAAACACACACACAGCACACAGTCTAACCCGATCTGGCAGTCATATTTCTGCATCAAGTTTGTGGAAATTTATAACCGGTATGACACGTGAAGTCGGATGAGAAAGACAGGACCCCGCTGGGCGCTCGTTGTCGACTTATTATTATTTTTTTTTTTTTTAATATTTGTTAGCGGATTTGCAGATAAAACTAATTAAGGCAGCCAACTCCCAAAGTATTTTGTTTACCGCCAGAGCTGCTGACGACAAACTGGCCAGCGGACTAACCTTAGCTAGACAAAACGCGGGATTTAAAGTCTTGTTGCGGCTAGCAAACAAGATTAGAAACGACGTGAAGAGCCGCAAAGACGACACAACACGGTATAATGCTACTGTGGGTCTGAAGCGGACGGGGGGCTTGTTTAAATGCTGAACAATGCAGCGCGGTTTCAGATCAAATGAGAAATCTTGTCGTCTGCCCGGTGTAGGGTGAGGGGCGGGGCTCCCGACCACAGCCTCGTGGCGCGTGCTGCAGACGACTGGGAGGGGGGTTGACGTGAAGTCAGGACGATGCGAAGTGAATGCCGCGGCTTTGAAAATTTTATTCAACTTAAAGTTTATCTGCATTTAGCCTCTCTCTCTCTCTCTCTCTCTCTCTCTCTCTCTCTCTCTCTCTCTCTCTCTCTCTCTCTCTCACACACACACACACACACACACACACACACACACAGACACACACTCTTTTCTTCTTTCTTGACATTTAATGATCAAACAAGACAAAAATACTATAAAATGAAGAAAGGAAATGAGATTTATTTTTCTGTCAAATAATAATGCTTACTATTTAATTTTATTTTGTTCAAATAACGGCGGTAATATTTATCAGAGTTACGCACATCATATAAATATCACTGGTTTATTTTTTCTTAAACATTTTCACAGCATATCATAAATTTTTCGCAAAATGTATACTGGAAACAACACAAACACATTCAGAAATGATTTGCGTACATAATATGCATAAAATATGTAGAAATATGTGCTCACAGCCAAAAACTATGAACGCTTGAAATAAAAGAAAATAAACATATAACAACGTTCTTTAGTTTTCATTTACCATCTGGGTCGTATTAAGTACGACGAACGTCCGCAAAATTGGCACAAAACTTTTATTCCGTTTAATACGCAGTGAAAAACTGGATAGAGTACTTTTAATTAAGACAGAAACAGGAAACGCAATTCGATACGTTTAACAAATTGAAACCTCACAAGGCGATTTTATTTCTCTCTTTCACAAATTATTCGATTTAAGTTCATTCTTTTATCATTCGAACTAAATGCGTCGTTGGAGTCGCTTAGGAAAATGTCAAGCTCGTAGATTTGTAATGAAATTAACTAGAAAAGTAAGTCGTTTGGTTTGATTAGGCGAGTTCACATCTGCAGTCATCTCGTAATGAACAGCGGAAATGGCTGAACTTTATAGTTCGTCTGCTAACTAAAATATTGTACTTTTCGAAACAACTCGATGTGGCGGTGGGGGAGGCTGTGGTGTGTGTCTCTGTGGGGGGAGGGGGTGCCTTGACTGCGGAAAGTTGGCGCAAATTGCTAATTTCTTCGCTCCATTTTAAAGAATTTATTTATTTATTTATTTATTTATTTATTTATTTATTTATTCGTAGATTTGGCATGAGTATGCTCATGGTTAAGTACAGAATTTCAGAAAATAGGTGAGATTCTATCCTGGATTATTATTATTATTATTATTATTATTACTACTATTTAAAATTATTATTATTATAATTATTATTATTATTATTATTTGTTGTAGTTCATGCAATTTTATTTCATGTTAAGATTATTATTGTTATTGTTACTGTTTCTTATTTTTTCTACTACTACAATTACTACTAAGACTACGACTACTACGACCACTACTACTATTTCTACTACTACTACTACTCTTAATACTGCTGCTATTACAATACAGCCACTATTACAAAAACTATTATTATTATAAAGATAATAAAGATGATGATGATGATGACGATGATGATGATGATGATGATGACGACGACGTCAACTTACCCGCCTGGACACTAATTAATGCAGATATCGATAACAATAAAACAGCCAATACCATTATCCTGAAACGAAAATGAGAAATATTTTAGTTTATTTCAGATAATAATAATAATAATAATAATAATAATAATAATAATAATAATAATAATAATAATAATAATAATAATAATAATAAAAAAAAGAAAAAAAACAAAAACAAAAGAAAAACAATCGTTTAAATGAAAGGTTACAATTTAAATATTTTTCAGAAATATATGTATGTATGTATGTGTGTGTATGTGTGCGTGAGAGAGACAGAGATAGACAGTGAGAGAGAGAGAGAGAGAGAGAGAGAGAGAGAGAGAGAGAGAGAGAGAGAGAGAGAGAGAGAGAGAGAGAGAGAGAGAGAGAGAGAGACTAAAAGAGGGAATGTATTACAACCACAGACATCTATTTTTAACAGTTTCCACAATAATTCAGATTATTTGAACATAGAAATGCAGGTTTTTGTTTCTTAGTAACTGATATATTAAGATAAACATACATGATTTATTTAAAACCAGTTTTGTTATTTTATAATCGTAACACCTAAATGTTTATAACCCAGTAAAAACACTAAATAGTTGAATTAAGATAATTATATTTATGCATGCACATAAATGTTTAAATAAATATTAAGTAATTAAGTACTCTCTCTCTCTCTCTCTCTCTCTCTCTCTCTCTCTCTCTCTCTCTCTCTCTCTCTCTCTCTCTCTCTCTCTCTCTCTCTCTCCCATCGTTTCTTTTTCTTAAAGACAGATATTTTACTAACTCACAAACCGAGCCAAAAACCCACTGACTGACAGACAGACAGACAGACAGACAGACAGACCGACAGACCGACAGGCAATAACAACAAAGAAGATACTCGCAAAGCAACATGCAGTCGAACATGCCAGACTTCTCACAAAAATTTGTAATACATGAATCAGTGGGGGTAAAGAAAATAAAAACGAATATCTGACGACAGTTATGTGATCTTTGCCAGTGTGTATTGCAAAATGACTAGGTATCTGGCCGCCGTTAGCAGCAATTAAAAACAAATATACATAAAATAGAGTCATGCTGTATAATTTTGAAGCGCCAACATAAACGTAATATATTTACATACACATTCATCGGAACGCAAGTGTACTTGTCTACGTTTCGTTAGACGGGTATTTGTTACAGATGCATATTAGATGAGATAAGATAGATAAACAGAAAAGAATGGGATAGGGTGTAGTACATAGATTAAAAAAAAATAATAAAAAATAAAAATAAAAAGCACGAGAGAGAGAGAGAGAGAGAGAGAGAGAGAGAGAGAGAGAGAGAGAGAGAGAGAGAGAGAGAGAGATGTGACGGTCTCGTTAGCAAGAGAAACACGGAACACACATGCACAGACATTCACAAATTCGTATACTGATAGGCAGAAGACGAAACGAGAATAAAAACTGACTAGCTAAAGCAATCGACAAGGATCTAACAGTTTAATGGCCAAATAATAAAAAGACTCAAAGTTTAAAATTTTATCTGCTGTGTTTTAGGTGTAACAGTATTTTGTTTCACACCTCGCTGCAGGTTCACTGACTGTCAATGAGATATCGTTATTTACGAGTTGCCGTTCTATACCATGTCAATGCAGGCCTGGATCCCGTTATATAACTCTAAACAGCAAAATATCGAGGCGAACCGCGATCGGTTACGATAAACCCATTTATCTGCATTGATATTACACGCATCAGGCCCATCACGAAATAGGGCCATCACGTAAACCGCACAAACAACACAGTGATGAAAATTTTGACATGGTGTACATTTACCGCACCTACGTGTAAAGTATTATTATCGTTATCGGGAAAGACCGTATTCCGATTTCGTTTAAAAAATACTGATCCTATTTTTAACCGGCTTACGGAATCGCTTTATTTTATTTTTTTTTTTTTTTTTTTTTTTTTTCTTAGGTGGCGTAATTCGTTATAAACGTAGACGAAATTTGTTATTTTTAATGTCGGTTCGTTCGAAACTTAGACAGCTGATGTCTGTCACTCACGTGCTTTATTTTCGCCTCTCTAACACGCGAATGTATTTTTATTAGGTAGTCGTCTGGTACATGCGGCCAAACATTATTAATCATAAGAAAGTGGTTTATATAAACTCTGTGTGTCTGTGTAACTGAATGCAGATTTCTAAAGGATAAGCAAACAGTAAGGAAACCCTCCGCTCCTTGTTTTTAAATTCTGTTTTAATAATGAAACTAATAAACTGGAATCGCTCTGTTTTGAAATAGTGGATCCTGTCTTGCTTCTACTGCTGCTACTACAACTACGACTACGCCTATTCCTCCAACAGCTAATAATAATAATAATAATAATAATAATAATAATAATAATAATAATAATAATAATAATAATAATAATAATAATAATAATAATAATAATAATAATAATAATAATAATAATAATAATAATAATAATAATAATAATAATAATAATAATAATAATGAATAAGAAGAAGAAAAAAAAAAAATGAATTATGATAAACTGCTAAACAGTGCACGTACTAATGAAAAACTATAGAATCATTTCAAACATGTCAAGACAAACAATTTATATATTAAACTGACAAAACGCATTTTTTTACTTGTTAACATATATATATTTTATATAATAATATAACAAATATGTAGTTACTCATAAAATAAAATACATATGTAACGCTATATAAACACAGATAGACAGATAGATAGAAAGATAGATAGATAGGTAGATAAAATGCATACCTGTTATTACAGTTAAGGCACAGCAAAAGGAACTCTGGCACAGGTGAACAGTTAGGACACGCGACAGAAGAAACTGCTCATCCATGTTCCAGGAATCGAACAGAACTAAACAGAGTCACCATGATAGAATATTCCTTGAAATTCCTTCGCGATTCACCGCGGAATCTAAGAAGTTTGGTTTCTCTGTGTTTGGTTCAGAGCGGGGAGTAACACTTCTGTCAGCTGGAAGTAAGATTTCAATTCTTCATTTTTTTATTTTATTTTTTTAAATTTTATTTAGAAACGATTAATTAAAAATTTATATGTTTTCGGAGTTTTCAATGGTTCATGCTTTTGTTATTAATGACTTCAAAAAAAAAAAAAAAAAAAAAAAATATAATAATAATAATTTAATAAAAAATTAAATTTTTAAGAAAATGTTTAATTTAAAAGATATATTTTGTTTTATTTATTACGAATGAGTTAGTCGTCGTTTTATTTTATATTTTAATATAAATATAAATACATATATATAAAAAATAATTTTTTTATGGCATTCCTTCGTAACAGATTAATTCAATCTGTTTCAGAATTTCTAACAGATTTATTCCTTTTTTAATAATAATAATAATAATAATAATAATAATAATAATAACAATAATAATAACAATAATAACAATAAGAATAACAATAATAATAATAAAAGTAACTATAATAATAATAATTAATAATAACAATAAAAACAATAATAACTAATAATAATAATAACAATAACAATAACAACAATAATAATAATAATAATAATAATAATAATAATAATAATAATAACAATAATCGACCAGAGAAATCCCTGCTCTCGTGTAATTAACGCTATCGCTCAGTGTTAGGAGGTATCCGCACACGCACACGCACCTGTCGAGCTAGCAGAGAGAGAGAAGCGCTTCCTGCCAAGGTAGAATATAACGATAAAATTCCCCGAGACTGTTTCTCGCTCTTATTACTTCTACCTGTGGGTCAGTGAAGCGGAGCGCAAAATAAATAACACGCCAATCTTGCGCGCAACGCAAATGGGCTACCAGTGTAGTGTAGGTTTGCCATGTCGGGCTACAACAGCGGTTACACCTGAACTGTTGTTCGCTCGTTTCGCAGAACAGGAGACGAAAAAAAAAAATATAAATATAAAAAGGTAGACCACGCGTCTCGAAAGGAAGGAAGGAAGGACGGACTCTCGAGGGGGGGGGCGGGAGGACGGGCGGGGCGGGGGAGTGGCAGGTTGAAGAGTGGAGTGCAGTGGAGAGAGAGTGAGTGTGTGTGTGTGTGTGTATGTGTGTGGGTGTAGGTGTGTAGAGGGTGATCGTGAATGTGTTGGAATGCAGGTGAGAAAAGTGGAATGCGGAATTAAGTTAAATGAAGTGAAGTGAAATAAAATGAAATATAATATGTATAATGTAATGTAATATGGCATAATATAATATAATATGGCATAATATAGCATCTTATATATATAATGAAATGAAAGGGAAAAGACAAAAATAATGAAAAAGTCTTTAGAAAAATAAATGTTAAAGTAATATAAAATAAACATGAAATACAATATAATGAAATATATTACAGCAGAATGCAACATGAATAAAAATCATTATCGTTCGCCCACATTTATTTATTTATTTGTTTGTATATTTATTTATATTTCATTGTTTTTATCTTCTTTTTCTTTTCTGTTTAATGATTCTTTTTATTTACCTCTATCATTTTCTTTCTTTCTTTCTTTCTTTTTTTTCAGTCTTTCTTTCATTCTTTCTTTCTTGTCATTTTTCCCTTTCATTAGGACACTCATTAAAAGTGTATTCACCTTCTCACCCATATTCAAACAGCACCTTCTTGAGTCAAGATCAAAAAATTGCGTTTTACAAAACAAAACTATTAAGAACATGATCCGGCTCGCGGTAAAACTCGCAGTCCCGCCGTAGTTTGCGCAATCCCTGGACACCAGTTAAAGCACGACGTTCGGGCAACGATGAAAGACTAACAACGACGTTGGCTAGACCGTGTCCGACGTCCCCAATAGGACGACGGGGATCGGTAGATGAATTCAGACTGCGAAGTCGGCGCCGATGCATTTTAACGGCGGGGAAATCAAAAGCCCGGCTGGCGATATTATTATCTATAAAAGTAACATCTAAGAATCTATTTGTCCCTTGATAGCCGCAGAGCTCGGAACTGGGGAGTCGGGCGGATTGTTGAGCAGTCAGGTTTGGAAAGAATTTAATCGACTTTTGATGCTTTTCGCGAATCAGGCGACGCATCGTGTTTTCCGTGCAGTGGAATGGAGGAGTTTATTTCGGATGGCAATTTGATTACGGCGCCCCGACTGACTCCGTTGGTTTTGTTTTATAATGTTTATTTATTAACCGTTTTAGATTCGAGGAGAAACCGTGAATTTTTAAATATCTGTGTAAATAGCGTCGTGGGAGGTGTCTGTCTGTCTGTCTGACTGTCTGTCTGTATTTCTGTTTCTGTTTCTGTTTATTTCTGCACTTTTTAAACAAAAACAAAATTTGAATTTTGTTTGTTTTTAATGTATATTTATGCACATAGATACATAGATACATACATATATTTATATATACGTACATAGATACATATCTGTGCTTATATTCAACATAAACATATACATATATACATAGACATTCACACACACATACATACATACATACTTACATACATACATACATACATACATACATACATACATACATACTTACATACATACATACATACATACATACATACATACATACATACATACATACATACATACATATATACATGCATACATATATACAAATACATACAAATACATTCAAACACACACACACACATACACACGTACAGAGTTTATCCTTTCGTTTTATTTATCTGGTTTCAAAAACGACTTGTTTTCATCGCAGTGCATCCATCAGGCTAACACTCGACGTGATTCGCGGGGTTTCAGCCTTGCCTAGGGTAAGCGATATCAGGGATCGTTAAGTTAACTGAAATATCAGAGGTCTGAGAGGTGCTTTGTAAGTGGATAGATTCAGTGAAGATTCAGGATCGTTGAGTCGGGGAGGCGTCAACAGTATCTGGAGTCGACAACTCAATACAAAAAAGTGAGCGTTAAATCAAAGCAACTGTCTCCGCTTTAAAGTGTTGTCTCGTTAAACCAGCTTCGCTTCTTCTTTGCTGCTGTTGTTGTTGTTACGATGAACGTATTTTATTTAATGTAATAGTTCTGTGATGATGATAATGATGATGATAATGATGATGGTGATGATGATGAAGGAAGTGATGATGATGGTGATGATGAAGAAGGAAAGAAATAAAGCGGAGAATAGGAAGAAGAAGCGAAACAAGCAGAAGATGAAAATTAACAAGAATATACCGTTGGGAGAAGAAAATAAAATGAAGAAGAAGAAGAAGAAGAAGAAGAAGGATAAGAAGATGAAAAAAGAAGAAAGAAGAGGAAGAAGAAGGAGGGTGAAAATAGAAAGAACGAAGAGAGAAAGGTGAAAGGACAAATGAATAAGAGAAAGACGTATTTAAAAAAAAATAAGAAAACAAAATATGAACGATTATAAGAACTGAAAGAAACACAAAATACAGAACAGAGAAAGATAAAAATCATGAAATGAATGAATAAGTGATGAATTACAATGAATGAAAGAATGAATGAATAAATGAATGAAAGAATGAAGAAATGAATGAGTGAATGACGAAATAAATGACATAAAAATGAATGAATGAATGGAGAAATGAATGACTGAATAAAAAAATGAATGAGTTAATGAAGAAATGAACGACTGAATGAAGAAATGAATGACTGAATAAAGAAATGAATGACTGAATGAATTATATGTATCTATCTATAAGTTGTTTTGTTCTTTTTGTTTTGTTTTCTTATCTAATTTAAAAAGTTAGTCAAATGTTTGAAATTCCATTACCAACAAACCATATCGAGCCCCACCCATTTAATCTGTAACCAGATTGTTCTGTCTGTTTGTTTCTTTGATGTCATAATTATCTCAGAACACAATACCAGTTTGACCAAATTTATCTCAACACCGCCGGTGTCGCTTACATTTGGTTTGCATAAAAAAATATCTGCTGTGTCATATTGGAACAACAATACAGGTTAATTGTAGATTTTTTTTTTTTTTTTTTTTTTTTGTGCGGTAAAAAAAAAAAAAAAAAAAAAAAAAAGGTTTTATTAGATAGATACTGGAATAGATAGAAAAATAATAGTAATAATTTTTTTTTTTTTTTTTTAAATTATAAAAATATACAAAGATCTTAGAAATGAGATATCGAAACATGGAGACAGTAAGGACGAAAGGAAGAACGAAAGAAAATGGTTGAATGAATGATTATGTATAAAACAATATAATAAAGAAAGAAGATATATATATAAAAATGTAAAAGATAGACATTGATGCGCGCGTGCAAGAACGCATGCACGTACATACATACATGCGTAAATACACACACACACACACATATATATATATATATATATATATTCACATGGATATACAAAACACACATACACCAACATATACACAACCACTTATATACACATATGAACTATATTTTATCATAATAACTTAATATGATCCTAACTACATATTTGCAGATACAAATGTACTTACAGACAAACTGATACCACAGACACACGGACAGATAAACAGAAAACTGAAAACTCAGACAAAAATAAGAAAGATGAAAAAAAGGTTAAAAAAAAAAAAAAAAAAAAAAAAAAAAAAAAAAAAGAGAAGAGAGAAAATATTTTCAACCTTGGAGTCGTGTTTTGGGAACTGAATTATTCAGCTGATTTGAAACGCGTAACCAGTCTGCCGCCATGTTGACCGTGTATGTGAAATATTTTCATCTGCTTCGTCAATTATCGAATAGTCTGAGAATTCAAAACCAAATTACATATCTTCTTTTTAAGAGCTATTTCTACGCTAATTAACAAACACACAAACACACACACACAAAAAAAGAGAAGTGCCCTCGCTTGATAAAGCATTGTGATATTGGCTACATACCAAGAGAAATCGTTTGTCGGACTATACGGCGCTAGATAGCGCCATACGCTCACAATGGCGCAATGGCGGTATGGACGCCGGCTTCATGGTCATACCTATTTTAGTTTGTGAGCGGCGAAACTCGTGAAATACACATCAATCAAGAAGGAAATAGGCGAACTGAAAGAGATTTTGTGCCAGCTTGACTATCTGTCGTTGTATAGGATGGGTTTAGAATGATGGTTTTAAGTTTTGTTTCTCGAGAAAGAGAAAGGGAAAGAAGAAAAGGTGAAAGATTGTTTACACGTAGACTAGACACGTCTCAGATACGGATCTGGGTTTGTTTTACATATTTTGAAAATTGTTAAAATATTTCTCGTGCTGTGAATAGTTTGCGTTTGTTAATGTCAGCATAGAAACGTCGCAAAAAAAAAAAATATTCACCCACAAAAAAAAAAATCAATGACAGTGAAAGTGCTTTTTGTGTGTGTGTGTGTGTGTGTGTGTGAGAGAGAGAGAGAGAGAGAGAGAGAGAGAGAGAGAGAGAGAGAGAAATTTTAAAACGTCTTCTAAATTTAATCACCTAAATATAGGAAATATTTGTGTAATTTTTCTCTTACTGTTTTAACTTTGCTCGCTCTTCATTAAATTTCTGCTTTACTAAGCAAATAATTATGTACAGAAATATACTTTTGGATATTCATGTTTCTCTGATCGTATCATTGCTCTCTCTCTCTCTCTCTCTCTCTCTCTCTCTCTCTCTCTCTCTCTCTCTCTCTCTCTCTCTCTTCTCTCTCACACACACACACACACACACACACACACACATCACAGCCACTCTTTCGTATTAACAGCCGCACACACCGCACCCTCAGCAGACGTACGACAGCGCCGACGTTGGCGACCACTTGTCTACGACTGGGCTATCGCGAGGCAAACAACACAACGAATGTAAATGTTCGCTTCATGACATCTTGGCGGACTCTTCGCCGCAAATCGGTCGATTGTCGTAAACTCCGGCGTTCTGCGGTACCCAGCGCTCTCGTGCTGCATACCTCGCGACCGCACAGACCCACGGGGGGTCCGCGCTAGACGATAATCCGGGTGCTTGTCTATGGAAAGCTCGCGATGACTGCCGCGGTTTATCAAACAAACCAATCAAGATCAGATATTGTGTACACAGCGCGCTCCGTCTTTGATTGACAGATACGAAACCTTACCGCTTTAAGAAGGACTACGCGAGCGATGGGTTAACACACACACACACCTGTTTTTATACCTCTGTGTTTTAATATTTTTTTTTTGTTTATGTTTTTTTTTTTTTTCTTTTTCATTGCTCTCTCTCTCTCTCTCTCTCTCTCTCTCTCTCTCTCTCTCTCTCTCTCTCTCTCTCTCTCTCTCTTTGCCTGGCTCTCTCTATCCCTATGTCTGTCTCGCTTCGTTCTTCTCTCTCTCTCTCTCTCTCTCTCTCTCTCTCTCTCTTCTTCTCTCTCTCTCTCTCTCTGTCATTCACTCTTTCTCTCAGAAAAAGAGACACAAAGAATCAAACAAATGATACGTACACAAATTGATGAGCGACAGAAACGAGTGAGAGAGAGAGAGAGACAGAGAGAGAGAGAGAGAGAGAGAGAGAGAGAGAGAGAGAGAGAGAGAGAGAGAGAGAGAGAGAGAGAGAGAGAGAGAGAGAGAGAGAGAGAGAGAGAGAGAGAGAGAGAGAGTGTGTGTGATTAGCAAGAATACATAAACAAATGTCGTAGTTTGCATATAAAGAACAGGTACACAACATTCGTTAAAGCTTTCTGTCACTGGAGATCATCTTACTGTTAGTAATTATTTCCCGATTATTCACGGTTATCTGTAACACAACATCATAAAAATCATAAACGACTATTTAAATTTACTGTGTTGCGTAATCACCGCAACGCATCGAAATGAGCAATCACAACAGTACACCAACAAACTCCGGTTAGTAAAATGTATTGCCTCACCATATTGCACCAACAACACTCACTCTGTTGTCACTTAGTTTTTGTTATTGTTATTATTATTATTATTATTATTATTATTATTATTATTATTATTATTATTGTTATTATTATTATTACTATCATCAACATCGTCATCAACATCACCACCATTATTATTGCTATTATCATCATCATCATTATTATTGTTATTATCATCATCATCAATGCTATTATTATTATTATTAATGTCATTTTATTCTTATCCATTAGATTATTTGTCTTATCGTAATGTATCTGTGTGTACATTTTTGTCTTTGCGCGTGCGTGTATGTGCGTGTGTGTGTGTATCTTTCTGTATATCGTATCTATTTATCTACCATTCTATTCATGCATTCATTTTTTCCTTCATTTATATGTCCTTTTTATTCATTCATTCATTCATTTATGTTATCATTAGCGCTATAAATCAGTAATTGCTCAGTATTAAAAATTATGGAGACAAGAATGTGACTAATCTGAAAAAAAAAGATAGTATTTACGAGTTTTTTTTTTTTTTTTTTTTTTTTTTTACTCTTCTACCTTTCCTTTTTTTTTTTTTCCTTTTTATTCTTTCTTTCTTTTCTTTTGTGCGAACATGAAACAAGTAATTTTCTGGTGATTTTCATGGTTTCTCAAGTAACAGCCCTGACATAAATTGATTCAGTGTCTGACGGAGGATCGGTCAGGTTTTTGAAAAAAACGACGAAAATTCTGTGTCAGTTGACATTTTTACTTGTGTTTTTTTTTATTATTCATTTAATTTTGCGTTTCTTTTTTCTTTGTCTTTTCTTCATTGGACCTTTTTCTTTCTTTCTTTCTTTCTTTTTTTTTTTTTTTTTTTTTTTCTGTTTTGTAATTATCGTTTGGTTTTGACTTCTTCCTTTCCTTTTATTTATAAATTAGGAAAAAAAAAAAAAAAATGAAAATCAATTTACTTTTACTCATTTTTCTTCACTTTCTTTCTTTCTTTATTTATTTATGTACGTATTTATATATTTATTTACTATTATTTACTATTCGATTTAATATATATATATGAAGAAGAAAAAAGTGAAACCTTATTCTTGACATAAAAAAAAAAAAAAAAGTATCATTTTATTTTCGAGACTGATTTTAATCTCAAATCTAAGCGCAACAATACATGGCGTCGGGTATTACAAGGGTGGATGCCAGTCGATCGAGGTGGAGTCGGCTGAAAACCGGGGCCCTTCATTAAAGCGGTCGTTAAAGTGACTTTATCAGATCCGCGGCACACACAGACCGCAAGTTTGAGACTTGGGGAGCCAGCTTTCGCCATCCATTACTAAAACTGGCAAAAAGTGTCTGGCGTGTCACACACCGGCCCTCTATTTCACAGCCGCTTTCAGGTCTTAAGATGACGTCAGAGGCAGACGACACGCGGAAGGAATCCGTCGTTAGACGGCGCTGAATGCTGATTTCAGTAATTCTGTCACCGCTGAACGTCACGGGTGTAATTGACAATGCTGCTTAAACAGGTGCTCTCGTTTCCATGGCGCCTGCTGCAAATCGTATCCCACTTTTGAAGAAAACAGAATTTGTATCTCGTTCCTGAGGGAAATTTATAACGTTATAATATACTGATCATAATACTGATTCCCGTTTAACTGACGTACTAACTAACTTACTGTGTAAACGTTTGTTTCTAAATCCAAATAGTGTAATTTCAATATTTTGTATGAATTCAGTTTCTCTCTCTCTCTCTCTCTCTCTCTCTCTCTCTCTCTCTCTCTCTCTCTCTCTCTCTCTCTCTCTCTCTCCTTCCCCCTCTCTCCCTCTCTCTCAGTGTCTCTCTCTTAATGAAAGTTTTGTTAGATATCTATAGTAAGAACATTCTCTCTCTCTCTCTCTCTCTCTCTCTCTCTCTCTCTCTCTCTCTCTCTCTCTCTCTCTCTCTCTCTCTCTCTCTCTCTCTCTCTGTATGCGTGCGTATATATATAGATATATAGATATAGATAGATAAATAGATAGAATATCTTTTTCTCTAGCTTTCTGTGTGTTTATGTCTTTATTTCGATCTCCGATGCTTTCATTCTTATTGATCAATTTTATTCTTCGTTTCTTCTTCTTCTTTTATATGATTATTATTTATTTATTTATTTTATTTATTTTTATGTTGCTTTGTTTTGTCTCGTTATTTATTTTTGTTGTTGTTGTTGTTTTTTTCATTGACACATGAAATAAAGTTAGGAATCATTTAAAACAACAGCAACAAAATGATGATAATAATAAAAACCTGAAGAAACAATGCCAAAAGTTAAAAGTAAAACTAAATGTAATTATATGCTAATGAAATGTATTAAATAAAACAGCAGACGAAAAATTATCGCGTCACAGCAGAATAATAATCATAACCCCTAGCTCGAGACTGTCTCGTGCGCACGTGCTATGGCAGACGATATTGTGTGACGCCTTTCTTTTCGTGTTAGTTTTTAACTAATTGTTTTTATTATTATTATAATAATTGTTATAATTATTTATTTATTTATTTATTTATTTTTATTTTTATTTATTTATATGTTAATTTATTTTTAACTTTTTGAATTTATTTTCTTTCTCATTTTCATTCATGACCCGTTTACGTTCTTTCTTTCTTTCCTTTCTCCATACTTTTCTTTTTACATGTTCTTTTTGTCTTTCTTTCTCTCTTTATAATTTCTTCTTTTATTCTTTCATTTGTTACTCTCTTCTTCTCTCTCTCTCTCTCTCTCTCTCTCTCTCTCTCTCTCTCTCTCTCTCTCTCCCTCTCATTCAGTCACAAGACTAACAACGTATTCAGCAGACTACAGTATATCGAAATTCACTCAAAATGTCACAAATCGCTTAGAGACTCTTGAGCAATCCTTCACGATCTCTTTACGGCGATTGTCAATCTTCTTATATCTAGGAGCAAACACTCGAACCTCGTTGGCTTCTGTCAATCATTTTGCGTACGAGAAACGTCCGGATTTGAGTCAGAGAATACCTATTGCTCTCAGCGATATACAAACAATTACTACTGTCATGATGGCCGCGTGGTGCCGTCGTCCGGAATGTGGACGAATGGGTGCCATGCGATCGAGTCTCGTCTGTGGCATCTGATCTTTTTGTGACGTTGGGTTGGATATCGATTCCTTTGCCACTAATCCCGAATGTTTGTCTGTCTGCAAGTTTAATCAGACGTACTTAGACAATAGAATATTTATTTCTAAATACAAGCATTGCCCAGAACACAAACATACACACATGTGGATACATTCAAACATATTAAGTCCGTTATAACTCAAATATCTGTCTGTCTGTCTGTCTCTTTGTATGTGTCTGTCTTTCTGCTTCCAGCTTTTTTATTCTTTTGATCAGTTCGCTTTATTATTGTTTTATTATCATTATCATTATTTATTTATTTCTTTATTAAAATTATTTCTTTATTAAAATTATTTCTTTATTGAAATTTGTTCTTTATTAAGAATTTTCTAGTGACTATAAGTAAATTGTCGAAAATATTTTTATCTTGATCTAAGCGCATTATTTTAGTTTTTTCACCTGCTAAATAAATCTTGAATTTATCTTTGGTCTCACTCCAGATTTCTTTTTCCCCGAAACTTACTCGAATATCACTAGGAAAATAAATACATTTGATCAGTCAGCCACAGAGTGAATAGTGCAGCCTCGATCTTTCCACGCAATATAACACAAAGCACGCCATCACTGAGGGTATTTTCAACTGTTTCGTGAGACAGAAGAAAATCACAAAAGGGAAAAAAAATAACGGAGAGAGATAAAACAAACAGAGTAAACCAATACACTTTAATAGCACGCATCTAGCAGAAGGAATATTTATGATGTTTTAGTAATTTTATATCAGTTCGGTTTGGCTTCTTTTCTGTTTGGACACTTTATCCTCGACTTCGACTGAACCGTGCCATTTTTTCCCGATAAAATAACAAAGAATAGACACAACTAGGAGTTTTATTAGCAGCTTAGCCGTAATAAAACATTATTTGATATGTGATTGTAACTTTAGCACGTCGCCAAAGATCATAAAGGGTTCGTCCTGCTCAAATTAAAGCCTCAATAAGAGCTGGAAATTTATTTAAGATTATTGAGATGATTATTCGAGACGCGCAGAGAGAGAGAGAGAGAGAGAGAGAGAGAGAGAGAGAGAGAGAGAGAGAGAGAGAGAGAGAGAGAGAAAGAGAAAGAAAGAGAAAGTAAGAAAAAGAATACGACAGAGTTGATAGCGAATAAGAGTGAATGTATGTGTGTATAAGAGAGAGAGAGAGTGAGAGAGAGAGAGAGAGAGAGAGAGAGAGAGAGAGAGAGAGAGAGAGAGAGAGAGAGAGAGAGAGAGAGAGAGAAAATGAGAGAAACAGCGAGAGATAAAGGGAGAGAGAAAGCTTATAGATGAAAGATACTGATGTGCGTATGAGTGTTTGTATGTGATAAAGAGAGAGAGAGAGAGAGAGAGAGAGAGAGAGAGAGAGAGAGAGAGAGAGAGAGAGAGAGAGAGAGAGAGAGAGAGAGAGAGAGAGAGAGAGAGAGAGAGAGAGAGAGAGAGAGAGAGAGAGAGCTGACTGGTGGAAGAAACAGACAGTCATGTTCTAACAGTTGTATTTTCTATTTAAACTATTTGCTGATGTCTGCACTGACGAGATCACATCAAGATCTTTTCTGTCGACAAATGACTGCGTCTGAGAAAGATGAATGCTGTGTTTAACGTAGACGGTATTTAGAATAATCTGTTTTGTTACAGGTTTGTCTCTGTGTGTAATGAATACCAGGTGATTCGACGGCTTAGTTTGCATACTGACTAACAGCTTTTGTGGGGAATTTTTGATATGTTAACAAGTGTGAAACGGCATGCCTTGGGTCTTTGTGCCAGAGACTGATGTCAAATATTTTCCACTGATAAAAGACAAATATTATATTTACTTTTACAACAGCCCGTAGTCGCCAGGGTCTTTAGAGTAAATTGAAGTCTCGTAAAACTCTGATGAGGCGAGACTACGCAGAGACAGTCTAGGGATAGCGAGACCGTTAGACTGGTTTTTCAGATACAACTTTAATACGGTCTAATGATTAGTCTACGGTTTGAAATGCAACACAAGTTGTATATCGATTTATGGCTGTTAATTAAACATACAAAGATAGGGCAGATTTAGTGGAGGTGAAACACACTATCTACTTTTATTCACTTTTTTTTTTATCCCCGCTTATCTCTATATACGACCCCGGAGTTCAGTCATAAATAATAAAACAAATAATTATCAGGAATGTTAAATATACTTTTGAGAATTTTATTTATTTTTATTTTTATTTTTTTAAGACGAATCTGTTTCATATATTTTTAACCCACTCACTTTATATTAGTTTTTCGTTATTTTACAACACTGTGTCTAAATCACTAAGCTAAATGTTATTTTAATAGAGCATTCGGTGATTATACTTCAGTTATTACACGTGTCTCAGATGCTGGGATTTGAGCCCTGAACCTCAGACTCTGACGTCGTTACCGAGCCCTCGAGACAGATGGTACATAAATAAAACAAATTACGACCTGCAGTCGCAAACATGACACAAAATAAACAAAAGTTGAAGAGAACGAATGACGCCACACGCCCAGTTATTGGCGCCAAGCTGCTAGTGGCGCCATCTATGTGATGACGTAAAAACATGACTGCGCGTTCCAAATGCGGTGCGCCGTGTGATTAATAACTTTTTATTAAAATATTATTGCTTGTCTTTTCTGTCTGTCTGTCTGTCTGTCTGTCTGTATGTCTCACTGTCTTTTTGTTATGTGTTTCTATTTTATTTTTCTAATTATACAAGATGAATGAATGAATGAATAAAATATTTTTTTTTTTTTTACATTTATTATGAAAAGAATAATGCATTAAAAAATGAAAGAAACATACATAATATAAAATTATAAAATTTTATTTTCGGTAATTGGAGAGAGAGAGAGAGAGAGAGAGAGAGGAGAGAGAGAGAGAGAGAGAGAGAGAGAGAGAGAGAGAGAGAGAGAGAGAGAGAGAGAGAGAGACTAAAATACATACAATTACAGATATGCGTGTATGTTTATGGTAAGTATGTACTTAACGAAAAGCATATTTAAAAGAAGTAGTTATTCAAAACCTTTATTTTCTTATCTTTTTCTTCGATTTCTTTTTCGTTCTTGTTCCCTACGATAATAATAATAATAATAATAATAATAATAATAAGAAGAAGAAGAAAGAAGAAGAAGAAGAAGAAAAAATTATAATAAATAAATAAATAAATTTATTTCAGGGGCTTAACTAACTTCGTCCAGAAACGGAAAAAACAAAAAAAACTCAAATAATTACGCGCGGATGAATTCTTCAAGGCAAAGGTCGCCATAACTGAATTTCAAAATGTCTTCTGAAAACGGGACCAGACGACCGACTGTGTGTCTGCGCGCGTCAGGCTGACAGCACTCGAAATACACATCACGTGTCCAGGTTGTGACAGCTGAAACGAGAAACCCTGCTCACAGACTTAGCCGCCATTGCGCGACCGGTGTCAGAGGTCAAGAGCATTGACAACATCGCTGATCTGTTTGTTTGTCCGTCTGTCATTCAGTAGCAGTAAAGAAGACTATTTTGGCAGTGCTCTGTTTGTATGAGATGTAATCGTAGGTCAATATGCACTTGACTTGGAGTATTTAGTTCTATAAGAGTTGCGGTCGTTTTGGAGTCGAAAACTCTTACTGTAAACGGTCTTTAATAGACCTCGAGAGAGTGGCGCTTGTAAAAACTAAAGAGATTTGTACTTTAGAGTGTGTATCACATAACATTATGTACTTCTTTTGTTACGGCTGCCTGGTTTTCTATGTCTGTGTGTCTGTCAGTCGGTTTGTGTGTCTCTGCGCGGAAGACAATTGTCTCTCTGTCAAATTTAAAAGTCAGGTAGATCATCTCTCATTTCTGCCATTTTGTTTTCGCTGTCTGACACACGTGCTTGTGTATACTTGTAACACGTATGTGTGTATGTGTGTATGTGTGTTTGTGTCTGGCTATGTATGTGCTTGCGTATCCATATGTATATTGTAAAACTACCTTTGTCTCTGAATGTGTGTGTGTGTGTGTGTGTGTGTGTGTGTGTGTGTGTGTGTTTCTATTATGATATATATTTTTTTTTTTTCAACTGGCAATAGTTGTGCAATTTATTTTATCATGTGGCCGACCCTTTACATTTTTCTATTTGATTACCTTTTATCTAACCGTTTTATTTCAAATTCATTAGTTCGAATAAAACAAATTAATATTTACCCAAACGAGAAAAGTTACTTCTTCTGTAATTATCTTTTGAATATATAGAACTAACTGACCATTTAATTATTTAGTTAGTTAGTTAGTTAGTTAGTTATCTACACGAGAGAGAAAAAAAATCACAAAACTATAACAACAGTAATTACCAGCTACAATTAAAATCAGCTAACCTAATTAACAACGCAAAAAAAAAAAAACCCCCAAAAAAAAAAAAAAAAAAAAGAACACACAAAAACACGACACGTAGAAATTTCCAGAACTGGCTGACATTTCGACGTCACCGTTTGACCCCGCCCCTTACATCAAAGACAAATGACTAAATACGACGATAAGAAAGATGGCGTCAGAGACGAACCGTACCGGGTGCAGAACTGGACATAAACACTGCGTGTGCCTCGGAAAACCTTTACCTTCTCCGTATCTAACAGGCTGCTTGTCCAGAACAAACATAACTGGCCGTGGCGCGACGCTGAAGCAAGCTGGCGAGCCGGACAGGGCGCCGTACCGGCTGTGGCCCAAAAACACGGATCATAAATTAACATGAATTAGGGTTAATGAAAGGTAATTATTGTATATTGTATTACGAGGGACGTGTATCATCAAGCAAAAGAAAAAAAAAAAAAACGCTATCTCTTCCCCTCCCCCATCCCCGATACAGGCTAGTTTTCAGTTTCTTAACTCCGTTATGTTCTAAATTGCTCATTTAAATGAAACGAAGGACAACATTAAACGCAATATGCATTTATCGTGGGGCGAAACCTTTTTGTATAACAGCGTCGAGTTCGTGAACACAAAGATAGGACCGGAATCCCATATTCCGCAACGAGACAAATAAATCTTCACAGTCTGAGTCAGTGGATTAAAGACAATATCACTGTATAAATTATGCAGATACGTCTTAAAGGTGTTCAAATACAATAAAATACATAAAGTAATGTTCTGATAATGTGATGTCACGTGATGTTTATGATGTAATGTATAGCATGTAAAGTTATGTTCTGATGTTGAAAAGTTATAATTTGATATATCATCACGTAAAGTTATGGTTTGAGGTTATATCACGTAAAGTTATAATCTGATGTTAAATAACGTAAAATTATTTGATGTATCACGTAAAGTTATAATCTGATATTAAATAACGTAAAATTATTTGATATATCACGTAAAGTTATAATCTGATGTTAAATAACGAAAAATTATTTGATATATCACGTAAAGTTATGGTTTGAGGTTATGTCACGTAAAGTTATAATTTGATATTACATAACGTAAAATTATTTGATATATCACGTAAAGTTATGGTTTGAGCTTACATCACGTTAAATAAAAATTTATGTTATAGCACGTATGGTTAAGATTTGAGTTTAATTACGTAAAGTTATGGTTTGATGTTATTTATTATCTGATGTTATATCGTAATATTATTATTTGAGGTTACATGCAGGTAGAATAAAGTAATGATTTGATCTTATATCACGTAACATTATGATGTCATATCACGTAGAGATGTGGTGTGTCGTTATGTCATGTGACTCATGCACGTGCTGGAGATGTGCGCTAGGATAGGATAAAAACAAGTACTTTTTCTTCTTTTCTTTCTTTCTTCTTTTCTTTAATTATTTATTATTTTATTTGGTTTAGTTGAGTGAACTTATTCTTACACATATCTAATGAAGAAGTCTTGGAAATAGTACTTTATTTAACGATACCTTCAAGAATGTGTTAGGTTTACGATTTTAAGGCGCTTTATATTATATATATATATATTTATGTATGTATATATGTATGTATATGTATATATACTGAAATTCAGAGAACATTAATAATAATAATAATAATAATAATAATAATAATAATAATAAAATTAAAAAAAATAAAATAAATATATTATTATTACTATTATTACTATATTTTCTTAAAACGAATTTACAGTTTAAAAGTTATATTTTCTTGATTTAATTTGAGAAAATGTGTTGATAATAGTTACAATGTCTGCTTCAGGCAGACCTTTCTATTCACTGTTCATTAAAATGCGATTGTTTCGACAT
>CM022666.1:14085605-14095605 GCA_012295275.1 Chrysomallon squamiferum
TTTTTTTTTTTTTTTTTTTCACGGAGTAATATATCATAGATTAAATTTTTTTAAATAATTATGAATAGAAAAAAAGAGACGCTTAATTGCACTTTTTTTTTTTTTTTTTTTTGACGAAATATAAGGTTCTGTACCAAGAACGGCTACTTTCAACAGTTTTCTGAATAAATAAGATTTATGATAAAATAGTCATAAACTGAGATAATGATTTAGCTGTGGCAGAAATGGATAACAGATAATGGAAGAGAGAGAGAGAGAGAGAGAGAGAGAGAGAGAGAGAGAGAGAGAGAGAGAGAGAGAGAGAGAGAGAGAGAGAGAGAGAGAGAGAGAGCGAGAGAGAGAGAGAGAGAGACGGAGACAAAAAGAGAATAAGAGGCGGAGAAAGAGAGATATAGAGACAAACAGAACGAAACATTTTATTATTATTATTATTATTATTATTATTATAATGATGATGGTAATGATTATGGTGATGATGACGATGAAGAATGATATTTATTCATTACTATTAGTAGTAGTAATAGTAGTAGTAGTTGTAGTAGCAGTACTAGTAGTAGTAGTATTTTGCAAAAGAAACTTCAAAATACCTGTACTGAAAAATTGTGTTCGCCGGTATAGGACACTGAGTAACCATAGCAACACCATCCATATGCTCATATCCTGTCATGCGCATTCCATGCCAATGAATAGACAACCCTCCAGTATTCTGTAGCATATTGTGTACATTTACTACTACCAAATCATCTTTACATACCTGACAACAGAAATAAAAATAAAGACTTAAATAAATTCATTCATGTATGCTGAAATCAAAAAAAAGAAAAAGAAAAAAAAAGTCAATCAGAAAATGAATGAGAGAAATAAAGAATTTAACAATGACAGATATATAAAATTGTGATGCATCCACTTTGTTCTGATGTCAGCAAACTAAATAATAATGACACAGACGACAGCAATAACTATGGTAACAGTAGTAATAATATTAGTAATATCACTAGTAGTAATAGTATTAATATCACTAGTAGTTGTAATAGTAATAGTAGTAATAACACTAGTAGTAGAAGTAGTAGTAGTTGTAATAGTAATAGTAGTAGCAGCAGCAGCAACTTCAGTAGCAGTAGTAGTAGTAGTAGTAGTAGAAGACGAATTAGTAGTAACAATAATAGTAGCAGCAGTTGTAGTATCGCCAACGCAGTATCTGTGGTAGTAGTAGTAGTAGTCGTAGTAGTGGTAGTAGTAGCAGTAGCAGTAGTAGTAATGGTGATGGTGATGGTGGTGGTAGCATGTCGATGAGATGACAGATCAAATGTTCATTCTACGCAATACAAAATCGAATCGAGAGTTATCCATCCATCCATTCATCCATCCATCCATCACACAAATTTAATTAATCACACAGTATGTAGTGCATGAGTGCGTAAATAAGAGATCTGAAACATTCCTGTATGCCTGAGCTGAGTAACCTATTCTGAGTTCAAATAGCGACAGGTTTAAGTTCAAGGTTGAATGTTAATCTGCTGTGTCTCATCATTTCTGCCATCAATGCTTCAGGGCCGATTTATTCACCGGATTTTTTATTGCTGTTGCTGTTGTTGTTGTGGTTATTGTTGTTGATGATTTAAATGTATCGTTTTGTCGATGCTGAGATATGATGTTCAGAGTAGTAGATCCAGTGATGAGTCTCGATTGACATTTGTTGTGTTTGTCTAGAGGCTGTCTGGTTTGACTGTATAATCAAGGTTGTGACTGGATTTCAGTCTGCTGTCGGACCCTACCGAGTGAAACTAGTTGAAAAGTTAGGTAAGAAGATACAGTGCACAGAGTTAGACTGAGTGAAATAGCCAGACACAGAGGAAAATAGAGACATAGAGAGACAGACAGAGAGAGTGAGGCAGGCAGAGACAGAGTGAGTGAGAGTGAGAGAAAGAGAGAGAGAGAGAGAGAGAGAGAGAGAGAGAGAGAGAGAGAGAGAGAGAGAGAGAGAGAGAGAGAGAGAGAGAGAGAGAGAGAGAGAGAGAGAGAGAGAATGAGATGAGGTACATACTGACACACACATATAAATAAACATACATGCAGACATAGACAAATGCAAAAGTCAACGAATAAATGAACGAATGAACAAAACAATAAATGAACGGTTGGACGAATGAGCAAATAAGTGAATGAATGAATGAATAAATAAAATAATGAAGAATAAAGAAAAATGAACGAATGAGCTAACAAACGAACAAACGAAAGAAAGAAAGAAAGAATGAATGAATGAATGAATGAATGAATGAATGAATGAATGAATGAATGAGTTAACAAACGAACAAAAGAAAAAAGAAAAAAAATGAATGAATGAATGAATGAATGAAAAAGAAAGAATGAATGACTAATGAAAGAATGAGCTAACAAACGAACAAACGAAAGAAAGAAAACTAGAAAGAATGGATGAATGAATGAACGAATGAGACTGACGTGTATTGCTGGACCAGGTAACATTCTGTTCACGGTGACTGCCGGCCTGCCCACGCCGTCTGCTGCTGCACATCCGGGTCTTTTGCAGTCTGTGACGTTGAAAGGGCAGTCGCCGCATTCCACGCCAAGCACGTAGTAGTTCTCGACTGTGAAGTTGTACACACACGTCATGACGTCATTCTCTTCCGGACAGTTACGAATGCAGGGGTGATTCGTATAACCTAATTAAATAACTGACCTTTTCATTTTACAATTTAACACAACAGTAATACTATTAGTAACAGAGAAATAGTAGTAGTAGTAGTAGTAGTAGTATTTGTAGTAGCAGTAGTGATGATGGTAATACTGTAGTGGTAGTGGTAGTAGTAGTAGTAGTAGTAGTAGTAGTAGTAGTAGTACTGATAAATATAATAGTAGTAGTACTAATGGCAGCCATTTATCATGCTACAGGCCGACACAATGTGCAACAAATTATTTTCAATATTTACATTATTATTATTATTATTATTATTATTATTATATTATTATTATTATTATTATTATTGATGTCGAAAACAACAAATGAAATATAGATAGACCGAGCGGTATATATAGGTAGATAGATAGATTTTATTTTCAATATTAATCTGATTCAACAACATTCAAATTCATATTTACTTATTAAAATTAAGAATATTTAAATTATACTTGTCATACTCTTTATTTACACTGACAATAAATTTATTTATTGCTCATATTTTTACTCCTTTTCGAGTTTTTGGCTTTCCACCTTAGGGATACAGCCATTTGTATAGTTAAAAATAATACTTAAAAAACCTAGCTAATCGTAACCACACTTACTTTGAACATTGGCTATTAATCCGGGAGACGAGCGACTAAGAAAACATACACAGAACGTAACAAATCTCCAATCAACTTTGAGATGACTTTCCATGTTCAACGTTCAGATAAAAATACTTACGTTTGTCCTGAAAATATGCGAGGAATGTTTTAAGTCAAACTGACCATCAAAACGTCACAGATCTATTAACGACGGACAAGTAATAATTAACAGTTAATTAATCATGTAGGTGTGATATTATTGACGTATGTGAAAAGAAGCCTTCAGCTATAATAGTTTGATGTATTTATGCGGACAGGGCGTGTTTATTAATAAACATAAGTGTAGAAAATAATTAGGTTCTGAACTGTCTCGTTTCATTGTAATTCAGAGCTTTTCTTTTCTTTTTTTACATTTTGAAATTGTGATGTGCTTAAAGTGTACGGCTACTGTTCTTACTGTTACTGCTGCTACTGTTTTATACTACTACTACTACTACTACTACTACTACTGCTACTACTACTACTACTACTACTATTACTACTACTGCTGAAAGAGAAAACAAAATTATAACCTTATACATAATAAGTCACTCTTTCTTTTATTATTACTATTATTACTACTACAATATCATTTCTACTACTACTACTACTACTATTACCACTGCTGCTACTTCTGCTTCCACTACTACTATTAGTGTTAATGTTACTATTCCTATTACTAAAGCTGCTATTACTACTACTGTTACCACTGCTAACACACAGCGCCCACTTCTGTGTTATATCTTGTACAGCTTTTCTTCGGCTAGAAGAGAAAATGTTTTCAAATTTTGTGTACATTTCATTCCTGCCGTCTCTCTCTCTCTCTCTCTCTCTCTCTCTCTCTCTCTCTCTCTCTCTCTCTCTCTCTCTCTCTCTCTCTCTCTCTCTCTTTGACATTCCGCCTCTGTCATATCTCTGTCGCTCTTTCTCTCTGATTCTGAAACTGTCTATCTCTCATTTTCTCTCTTTGTCTCTCTGTCTCTCAACCATTTTCTTTTCTGACCCTTTCCTCAAAGGCACTTGAGTAAAGTAACACCTCTCCTTCCATCCTGTCCTCAGCCGAAGCCCAGAAATACTCAGACATATTGAGAAAACAAGGGAAGTAATTAATCGTGTTTCTTTAGTGTGAATAGCCAGATTATTATTTTAAAATACGACAACAACTCACTTCATTATGTAGAAATGAAGAGGTCTTAATATTACCTCATATTACATAATGCATAGCACTACTTTATCATACATACCTGTATTCAGATCATTTGCATACGTAGTTATACAGCTCTGACCTACAGATACGAGTATTAATTCGGGTGTTTCCGTCACGGTTTTAGCGTGCCTGTCGGAGGTTTTCGCCTGTTGTTATTTCTTAAATCATTATTTATCCGCAAGACCGGATTAACTCCATTAATTGGATGAAAGAGTGACGTAATATTAAATCAGTCATGCTTAAAATGCCGAGGGATGAAATCACTGAGGCGGAAAGATGATTCGTGTTTATTTGCACGGTTAGGTGAATCAGAGCTGTTTGTGATATACAGAACATCTGAATAATAGTATTTAGGTTTGACCTATTGTATACATAATTACAAAATGATTGTGAATATACATGTGTGTATATATGTATGAGTATATATGTATATGGTATATTACAGAAAACATATATATAAAATATATTTAGACATACACCCTACTGTTACACAAAGCACATTTCCATGTCTTTACAAGAGACTGTATGTTTTGTGTATAATTATATGCGTGTTTTAGTGCGTGCACACTTGTGCGAAAGTATGTTTGTGAACATACTATTACATGCATATTTGTCCTTCTTTTGGTTATAAATATGCATCTCTATGTAATTAAATTAGAATGAAGTATATCATTTCTACATGAAATTAAAAGTCCTGTTTATCAACGACTACGCATTCAATTAAATTTAAAACGTGTTGTGTGACGTTAGAGATTACGGCATATAATAATAAACAGTTGTCAAAGTTAGCGATAGCTGGCTGTTTACAAAAACTTCTGTTCCTCCTTTTCGGGTGAGCGGGTTTTTACGACGCAAGCCGAAACGAGAAAGTTCAGTGTAGATTTCAAGATGGGTCAGACAGACGCTCGCTTGTTGTGTCTCCTGTTTTTCTTGCTAACTTTTTTACATTTCTCAGAACCGAGTCGATATTTAGGTAAGTCGGTTTAATATTTGTTATTGATCATGCATGATTGTTAAAAGTTATTATTTTTATATTTCTGTATCGGGTTTTGAAAAAAAAAAAAAAAATCAAAATTTTGTCTTGAATAATTCGCTCGGCAGACGAAACATCACAAAAAGCAGACGACAGAGAATATAATGCCTACGCGCATTAGCATACATTTTGTACCGGATTTGTAATTTATTATTTCGTTGAGCAAGTGCACTCAACTTTCTCACGTCACAGTGTTTATGTGATCATAAATTTGTTTTGATGAAATTTCTTTGGTTAAAAGAAGAAAAAATAGATGAATAAGAAAAGTAAAAGAATATATACCTATAAAATTATTCTTTCGGTCAAGACTTTATAATTATTTTATTATCAAGTTAAGAAGAAGAAGAAGGAGAAAAAGAAAGAAAGAAAAAAAAAAGGACAAAGAAAACTAATATAACTGAAATAAATTAATAGCTTTATATTTTATTTTCTGCACCTGTATTTATAATTAGAAATTTGTTTCAATAAATTATAATATTTATTTTGACAGTACACGACATATATCATTCTTTCATTCATTCTTTTCATGCCTTCGTTCCTTCATTCTTTTAGTCCGTTCTTTGTTCATTCTCATTGATTTTCTTTTCATCTTTCTCTTTTCACTGTTTATATATTCAATACTGCATATATAAAACTCATAAGAAAAGATTAACTGATGATTGGTCGATGCTAGATCGAATCTCGTTTTCGTCTGCAGTAGTTCATTCCCGTTTCAAACGAACGAGCTAGAATCACCTTAAAAAGTTTTGTTTTTACAAGTTTTGTCTGAAAGGAATAAATTTTATAATATTGTGTTTTGCTAGTGGGAGGAAAAATGCTGGTATTTTCGTCTCAAACTTGTATGTAAACATTCCAAACGTCGGATACTTCGAAACCTTCAGGCGCTAATCAAATTACTCTTGAATGTTTCATTGCGCGAAATGAACTTTACTTTTTGTATTTTTTTTTTTTCTACGATTAACCTGTTGTAATTAAATAAATCGGATTTTTATGACAAGAGAAAAAGAATATTTATTTCTTACTTATTTTCAACTATTGTTCACGTTACTTTTGAAGGAAAATTCTGAGTATTTTTAGGATATATTGTGTCAGTTGCAATAAGCACATTTATCGTCTCCACATTATCATAAAGGCATATCAATATATAGGTACATAGAGAGATAGATAGATAGAGAGATAGATAGACAGACAGATATATAGATAAAGAGATAGAGAGAGAGAGAGAGAGAGAGAGAGAGAGAGAGAGAGAGAGAGAGAGAGAGAGAGAGAGAGAGAGAGAGAGAGAGAGAGAGAGAGAGAGAGAGAGAGAGAGAGAGAGAGAGAGAGAGAGGGAGGGAGGGAGGGAGGGAGGGAGAGAGAGAGAGAGAGAGAGAGAGGGGGAGGGAGGGAGGGAGGGAGGGAGAGAGAGAGAGAGAGAGAGAGAGAGAGAGAGAGAGAGAGGGAGGGAGGGAGAGAGAGAGAGAGAGAGAGAGAGAGAGAGAGAGAGAGAGAGAGAGAGAGAGAGAGAGAGAGAGAGAGATCTTGATGGACGGATGCTAAAAAAACAAATAATTAGGCAGACATGTGTACAGACAGACAGAAACAGACACAGAATTTGTAAGAATGGAAATAAAGGAAAAAGAAGAAGGCATATCAATTTATTATCATAAAGAATTGTTGTTAATGTTTACTCATACTACTGAGCATATAGTTCAGTAGTTATTTATTTTTACTTACTAACTTACTTTTATTAAATTTTATTTCTTGATATTTCTATAGCAAAATTTATTTACTTATTTCTTCCCAGCTACCTTTATAACAACTATAGATATTTTTTTATATATATTATTTTATTTATTTATTTACTTTTTTATTTACTTTTATTTATTTATTTATTTATTTATTTATTTATTTATTTATTTAAATTAAACCACAAATCCAAACAGAAGCTGGCCATCACATAACAAGTTTGAAAGGGGACACAAGAGAAATCTAATAACTTTATTTATACTTTCTTTTTATTTTCTGAAATATGAAGACGCTAAAAAAAAAAAAAATCTTGCTCTTACCCGCTTATTCAGATGTATGTCAGATTTGTAAGTAACGCCTTTGGCTGTTGAAATGGTTCGTTTTGACTCATCACGTTCACAAGGTCATTCATTTTTTCAAAACGTTAAAGCTTAAAGACGTCATATTGCTGTGTTGTGTAATGTAGAGTAGTGAGTGTAGTGTAGTGTTGTATGGTGTTGTGCAGTGCATTCTAGTGAGTTTAGTGTAGTGTAGTGTAGTGTAGTGTAGTGTAGTATAGTGTAGTGTAGTGTAGTGTAGTGTAGTGTAGTGTAGTGTAGTATAGTGTAATTTATTGTAATATAATGTAGTATAGTGTAATATAACGTAATATAAAATACAATGTAGTGTCATGTAGCACAGTACAGTAGAACATATTGAAGTGTACTGTAGTGTAACATACTTATGATATGATATGGCATTGCATAGCATGGTAATAAACGGCATTATATCGTATGGTATGATTTATCATTGTATTGTATAATAAAATATACGTTAATCAAAGCTGCATCTGTTTTCTTCATTATTTGCGTTTTGCGACTATTTCACTAAACAAGCTCTTTAATACAACATTCTACGAGACAGTTTAATGTTTACGACTGTTGGTACCAAATCGACGTCTACTATCGCAGTTCTCACAAGAACAAAAAAATAACGTATTCAGCACGGCTTTGAAAACAAAAGCAGCTCTGTATTCCTATTTACTTATTTCTCCACCATTCAGTCACGTTTTTTTTCTCTGAAAACAGTACGTTACTATGAATACGATTGCAGGAATTAGGGCAGCGGATTTAAAATGTAATATATTAATCAACGATGTTGAAGGAAAATATTTGGTAAACATCTACATGACCCTGTAAGTGATTCATCCGCTCAGATTCAGGTAGAGGTCATTCAAATTAAGAACCTTGTCCTAGTTTAATATTAAAATACAGAGCAGTGTCCCAGTTTAATATTAAAATTGGGTTCAGTGTCCTGATTTAATGTATGTTTGCGTACACATGAATTGAGCCGGCTCTTGTAAACATCGTGTTATAGAATCTGAGTAGGCTGTTACATGTTTGTGTTAGTTCTTTGTTTCGTCTGTTTGAAGAGTGACTCAATAAGACGTTACGAGACTTTATTCTTCTTTACCTAGATCACGAGAAACTGTTCAAGTGTGACTAGATGAATAAAACCTGTAACTGAAAGTAGATAAATAGAAGAGAAAAAGAGAAAGAAAAAAAAGAAAAAAAAAAAAAATGGAAATTAGACATTTATGTTAATAATAATCTTCGTTTGTGATCTATAGTTGTCTGTTTGTGTGTTTGCGTTTGTGCCTGTTTCTGCGTTTTCTTGTGTGTCATTGTGTTTTTAAGCCTGAATATCTATGTACTTATGTAAATATATACGCATATAATTGTATGTACCTGCGTACATAAATCATTTAAATAAATACAACCCTCAGGAAGTTTTAATAATACAGGTACCGGACCAATTATCCGGACTCCTTGGGGCCATTCCGGATTTCGGGATATTCCGGTTTTCTGGTATCAAGGCATCTAAATACGTAAATAATTAGGCATAAACATTTTAAAAATAAAAACATAAAGAAAATTGACGATATACAACTGTGGCGATTCGACACGTAAACAAGGCGGCGAGTGAATGAACGCCACGCGGCTTGAAAGAGTAGTTCCGGTCTGGCGAGGACAACACCCACGCGCGCGAACTATGAAAAAATTCCCGTTTTTTGTTCTTCCCGGAATTCCGGACGCCGGATAATTGGTCCGGTACCTGTATTGTCAGTCCGACAGTTCAAATCATTACTATAACAGACGTTTTTATATAAAATATTTCTCTTCATTTCTCTAGATTACAAAACACACCCCTGTCTCAGGACGTGTAAAGATGGCGAGCCACCGAAGGTCTGCGAATACGACTTCACGCTGGAATACCACTACGTCCTCTCCAAGGCTTGCTTCAAGTGCCCCATCAACGTCGACGACTGCTACCGACCTCACTGCGTCGCCACGGACGGCGTCCACCGAGCTGTAATAACAGCGAACCGCATCCTGCCCGGACCGGCCATTCACGTGCGTCACCCGCAGTGCGTGTGCGTGTGTGTGTGTGTGTGTGTGTGAGAGAGAGGGTCCTTGTGAGTGTGAACTTGTCTGTGTGTGCATGTGTGTGAGTGAGTAAGAGTATGTGAATGTATATGTATGTATCACTATGTGTGCGTGTCATTCTATCTATCTATCTATCTATCTATCTATATATATATCTGTCTGTCTGTCTGTCTGTCTGTCTGTCTGTCTGTCTGTCTGTCTATCTATCTATATATATATATACACACAACACACACACACACACAGATGTTTGTATGTGTGCTTATATGTGATGGATACATGATT
>CM022666.1:14098105-14148105 GCA_012295275.1 Chrysomallon squamiferum
TCTTATTTAAAAAGTCCCTTTGGTGTTTCAAACAGGCAGTCTAAATATATTCTGAATAACTGCAAATCACTACTAATAATAATAAAAGCAAAGGAATAAAACAGATTCTTGGTAAAAATCAGTGAAACATATTTTACACCTTAGACGTCATTTCCACAAATATAGCCATTTTTTAATAATAATAAATAATAATAATAATAATAATAATAATAATAATAATAAACAACTGCCATTAGTACAAGTGTTATTACTACAACTACTACTGCTACTATTACTAGTATCACTACCACTACTTAAAATAATAATTATTATTGTAGTAGTAGTAGTAGTAATAGTAGTGGTAGTACTAGTAGTAGTAGTAAAATAGTTGTAAATGCATTCAATTAAATAATCTGTTGTACTTTATTTTTAACACAGATTGGTAGCTAGAAAAAAAAAAAAAAACCCACCAGTAACGTGGACATCTGTGTAAACTGTTTGTAACACAAATAAACTTTAAGTGACGTAATAATCAAAAATTACGTCAAACAGCTTATTACCCAGTTAGTTTCAGCAAACATAAACATTCCGTCACAGATTCTTGTTTCGTTTTTTTTAACCAAAACCTTCTCATTTCAGATTTTAAACCCGCTGAACGAAAAAGCCACACCCACACTCGTTCAAATGGCCGATCTGAACACGATGATTCCCGATGACAAACGAATGAAAGCGAAGCCGGACAAGAAGTTCTACATCGCCATGGACTTCTACAAAGTGAACAACTACCACTTCCACGACCCCGACCTGTACCCTATCAAGAGCGTGGAGAAAGACAAACACATCTACAGTCCCCAGATGAACCACATTAGCACCATGTTGCCGCCAGCTCCCCCCCTCACTCAGTATTCTGACCTGTCAGAGGTTTGTTTCAGTTTCAACAGGAATATTATTTTGCGTCTGTTATTTTGATCTTTACCTGTATAACTGATCTCCTTGTTTGTCTGCAGTTATGGATTAATGAAATTGTTTTGTCTTTTATTTATTTATTTATTTGTTATTGTTTGTGTTTCTTGGTGTAATGAAAGACGTCAGATTCTGATTGAATTTGTCGTAATTTGTGAAATAAATTAGATGCATTATCAAAACGTAGGTTAAAAAAATAATAATAATAATAATAATAATACTAATACTACTAATAATAATAATAATAATAAAATAATATTCAGCAATACCTTTGTGTCCATTCCTTCCTCCTTTCCTTCTCTCTATCCGTCCATTCCATTCTTATTCTGCACAAAATACTATCATCTAAGAATGAATAAACAAAACTAATTAAATAAACTAATTAAAAAAGACTGAAATGAAACCACTTATTTCCTGTTTAAAGAGGAATGAATATTTCTATCGCTATCATCCGTCTTTAAAAACATAAAACACTGCCTTATTAATTAATCTGTGTTTACTGCAATGAACGAACCTATTAGATTACGTTAAAGTTCATCACCATCATCACATTAACTGTTATCATTATTATTGTGATATTAAAAGTTATTACTACAACTACGATTATTGTAAAAATTATCATCATTATCATCATCATGTTAAAAATTATTATAATAATTACTACTACTACTACTACTACTACTACTACTACTACTACTACTACTGCTACTACTGTTTCAGGATCTGTTCTGTAACGCTGAGACAGTGACTGTAAACTGCAGTGCAGTCTTCTGTGAGTGTGTGCACAGGTTAAAGGTCGACCTAGGCGATACAGTGGAGATCGTACTCATAGACGAGGGCGTGCCTTTCAATGCCAATCATCCAACTCATTTGCATGGACATAACTTCCGGGTCATAGCTATGGACAGGGTACGTACTGACGTAATATATTTGATTTAAAGGACACGGCTGTCGATAACTGGAAGACTGTAATGCGCGCACGCAGAAGCAGAAATACTCTCTCCCAAACATTCACACAAATAGTCTTTCTGTCAGACACATACATACAGACGCACGCACGTCCACTAAATCAAAAACTGATCTTTAAATACTGTATATTATTATTATTATTATTATTATTATTATTATTATTAATCATTCTTGTTGTTGTTATTATCGTTATCATCATCATCATCATCATCATCATCATCATTATTATTATTATTATTATTATTATTTAGCTGGGGGAGTCTACATCTCTGGAAGAAGTAAAAGCACTAGATGAATCTGGGAGGATTACCAGGAAGCTGAGCGGAGCTGTTGCCAAGGATACGATCACAGTACCCGACGGAGGATACTCCGTTATCAGATTTGTGGCTGATAATCCAGGTACTTTGATATTAAAGGCAGCAGATTTGTAATATTAAAAATAAATAAATAAATAAATACATTTATTAAAGACCGCTGATATCCCATTTTAAAAATTCAGTTTATTAAAGGCAGTCCTTCTGTAGTTGTTATTGTTCAGTTGATTTAATCTACAGTTCATTATGTTCAAACACTTGAAACTCTAGGGTAGAAAAATGTGCCATGGCATGGTTGACTGCTAGATCAATTGATGAACCTACTGAGTTATTTCTCTATAGCTTTATATTACAGACAACTTTATATAAAAGATCAAATTAATGCTAAACCAAAAAGACTAGCCTATTCCAGGACGTCATCTTGTTTGAAGAAAGTGTGATCCTTAAACTTTTTACCTTTGGTGATAAGAACTACTTTAAATATATATATATATTGGCGTCGAGTCTTAATTGATAACGAAAGGATAACGATAAAAAAAAAAAAAATAAAATAAAATAAAATAAAATAAAATATAATATATATATTACAAAACGTGTCTAGGCGCCAAGCATGTACTTGTTTATTTCCAAGTTCTGTGTTGTCCGAACAAATACAACTATCAATCCATGACGTATGCGATGACGTCACGGCTCCAGTTGTTAAGGGATAAAATGGCGGCATTCAGATGTTTTGTAATAGTAATGACAGTATCATTTTATTGTTATACTTGTTCTATGGTAGTTCGGCCTAAAAATAAAATATTTTGTACTTATAATATACATAATTCATTCGTATGATGGCAGCTACGCATTACCGATAGATTAATTCTTCATAAAAAAAAAAAAAAAAACCTTTCCTCGTCCCTTCCGAAGTCAGCAAGTCGTATATACCCTTGCTGACGTCATACAAAGCCGGATGTTGCATAATCACTAGCTCACTTCCTGTGACGTCACTTCCGAGTCCATTGGTATCAGTGGTATCAGAATCTTATAGATTCACAAATGCATACATATACGAAGCTTATTATTATTGAAAAGTAGCATTCAAGATGAAACAAAATCCTCTCTATGACAATTATATTTTAAAATCTGTTTTCAGGTTTTTGGTTCATACACTGCCACATTGAGTTCCACTTGGCAATTGGAATGGGCGCGATTATACAAACAGGGGAACCACATCAAATGCCCAAACCACCAAAGAACTGGCCCAAGTGTGGAAACTGGAAGTACACGGGAGAAGCCGAGGAAATTGTCTGCAAAACCAGCGGCGCTTCCGACGTATCACGAAGTACTGTCTTCGTTACCATGGCGTTTCTCGTTCTTGTTTCCATCCTCTGAATACTCGAACAATAGAGAAGAAAGAGTCTTACATATATACACCATATATATTCAAGAAAAGTTTATTCGATGAGCGAAATACTTGTACATAAGTGGGAAAAGCAAGGTCAGATTGGTTTTTTTTTTTTTTTTTTTTTTTGAAGAAGAAAGACAGGATATCATGAAATTGCAATGAGTTCACTGAAAAAACAACAAAAAACCCCAACAAACTACAGACCTACATGTTGGAAACGTTTTAAATATATCTGTCACCGCCTATGTAATAATAATAATAATAATAATAATGACCATGAAGATGATAAACGATAATACTAATAACTAATAAAATAAAAATCATTTTCATCATCATATAAAAATATTATATAAAATACAAATATCACTTATAAGTTCAAGCAAATGATTAATCTTTTAATATTAAATTTTGTATCCTTATTTTATGAAAACTGCTACACTAGAAAAGAAGCTCGATGTGGCAGTCCTCTACTTGCTATTTTTTTTAAATAATCTTATGAATGTCAACAATGAAAACGAAACTTGCTAATGGGACAAATATAGCCTAAAATATTTAGACAAGTCAATCATACTGCTGTGTATCTGATCATTTGCAATGTATATATATATATATATATAGAGAGAGTATTTTTTATCTTATTTTATTATTTTATTTTATTTTAATCGAAATGTATATAGCAGTGGCTTTTTTAAAATAACATTTTAGACTTTATTACTGTTAAAACGTGTACCATTTTCAGTATCGGTGTTTCATAAACATTTGTTTTTAGTCGTGTTTAGTTTTCTCTGTTTACTTATGTACAGTGTCTACTCTTGTACACCAAAGACACCCCACACAGAAAATAAAAATGAAAAAAAAAAAAAAAAAAACAATTACAACTGTAGATTTCTTACAAAACAAATCATTTGTTACTTTTTTTCTTTCTTTTTAACTTAAGTGATCTTTATATATATATATTTAAAGTCACATAAAAGGACATATTAAGAAAGGAATGAGTTTTCAAAGCAATAAAATTTGTATTCTGTGGTTAGAATGGATATTACCACTTTTATATATTATAACAGAAACCCCCCCAAAAAAAATAAAAAAATAAAATAAAAAAAAAATTTAAAAAAAATAATAAAAGCACAAAGACCACAATTGTATTTATATTTTCAGCATTTTCCTAATGCATTGTTAATCTCCTAATTATATGCTAATTCAAAGTATTTGGATTAGCAATTATATATCAAAGAGGAAAAAAAAAAAAAAAAAAAAAAAAAAATTAATAATAATAATAATAATGAAAAAAAAGTATGACAAATATTTAAAAAAATATATATAAATAAAGAAATAAAAAGGTAAGAGAACAGAATAAAGCATTTTATCTTTTATTACAATGATGAATCACAACACTGTTTTATGACCTGAATTTATTTTGAAAAAAAGAAAGAAAACGTATCCTTGTACAAATCATAAAAAAAAAAAAAAAATTAAGTCTGTACAAGTGGTTTTATTTTTCTCTATATACATTACACATAACCTCTAATTATGAACATTTCATTAAATAGTTAATACATTTTTAATACTAGTGATCCAAAAACTTAAGATCTTTATATTATGCATACACAGTTCATTGATGAAAGATTTTGTGCATAATGGTACAAAATGTGTATGTTGTTCAAGATGGGGTAATTTTTAAACAATGATAATTAATGAAATGTCAAAGCTGCCTAATAAATGGTGAAATGTAATGGAATAAAACAGAACATATGCTGTTATTATATTATTATTATTATTATTATTATTATTATTATTATTATTATTATTATAATACAAATATCAGTATTCCAAGAATCAATTTTTGTCACTTGAATAGAAAAGTAGTACAAGCCAATTTTTATTATTTTTAATTTGGGTTCAACTGAAATTCAAGTGTTTATTACTGTTATTATTATTTTCAGCATATTCCACTTCATCAGAAATGTAGATACTGCTTTCCAAACAAACAAACAAAAAAAAAAAAAAAGAGAAAAAATAGAAATACTCCCACAAAAACACTACACAAATTAACATCAACATTAAGTCTTAAGATCATTTCTTTCTGAAAAATGAGGTAAGTGATGCTTGAGTTTTTCCTGGTGATGGTGACTTCTTCTGGGGGGATGTTTTACCTTTTCCCTGCAAATCAAAGTTTGATATATTTAACATATTCATCAAGTCATGATAGGCAAACTTATTAATGGTTTCCACTTTATTACTGAAGTTTCAATTACCACATAATTTACGAAATATTCTGGCATTTTTAAGTACCAATTAATTTACTGATGCTAAATGGTATGTAAAATAAAAAAATAAAAAAATAATAAAAATAAATAAATAAATAAAAATAAATAAATAAAAATAAATAAATAAATAAATAAATAAAAATTATTTCTTTATTTGAAAGTTTATATTACCAAACATCATAGATATGTATCTTATTTAAACTGACTTCATTACCACAAATCTGCAAAAGCACTGTGTTTGTGACAAGTAAGTGATTGTAATTACAAAACCATAACTTGTACTTCCAATCTTCTACTATCAGTGCTACTACTTAAACTACTAGATTACTATCCACCCTACTAGTACTATCCACACTATTATTACTACTACCACTTCCTACCAATACTATTACCCACTACTTCTACTACATAGTACAGCTACTACAATACTATTCCTCCTACTTCTAATATTACTACTACTACTAATACTATCAACTACTATTAACTACTACTACTACTAGTACTACTGGTACTGTTATACTACTATTAATATTACTATTTCTGAATGTGGAGAAAAGCCATTTAAATCAGTGATGTAAGCAGACAAGAAAATCAAAGTTCTGCACAAAGACATGGTCTGAATGTGTTCATCTGTTACTACTCTCTTCATCTACTTGTTAACTTTAATGATCTACTGAATGATAAATTAATTTTTGTAAAATTGCAACAAGAAAACACAGTCTCCTGAACCTTTCCCCACCACTCTTTAATCAAAGATAAAGAAATAATGAAACAAAAATCGAACCTTTTTCTTAGGCTGTTCCGTTTCTGTCCTGGCAATCTCTTTCTTCTGTGTTTCTTTTGCGAGTAATTCCTCCACTTCTGACACATCAGTTGAATCACTTTCCCAAACCTTCTCTGTCACTTCAAACAGAGAAAAACATCTTCAAATTTTGTAATATTTTACCAGCATTAAGTCAAAAACCCTGCATGCATATTATCCTCCTTCTATGATGTACGGTGAGAAGAAAATTAGAGCAATTAATAAAAATGTTATTTTATTTTTGAAAATAAATTTGTTGAAAATAACATGATATAAATGATCATTTTAATAGATGCCTTTCTGACTTTTAGAAAATTGTACTGACAGTGAAACTATGTTGATGTTTACAAAAAAACCCAGAGACTATGCTCTGACATAGTTTGACATTATAATATTATTATACAGCATATAGGTGGGGCAAAACTAAGCTTACAAAGAAACATGGAATCTGCTTTTTTCATTTCTTTCTCAATATTACATTGATGATAAATATTGCAATTATACCAAAGATTTTTAATTTCAATATTTTATGAAAATATGTTCCTCAGATTCTTCAGTGTATTGAAACAGTATACAAATAAATAAATACTTTTATAAAATATTCTCCCTCTCTCAAAAATAAAATACTAATACTACTACATCTGCTACTACTACTAATAATAAAGCAGTAAGTAAAAAGAAATTTTTTAAAATTATTTATTTTTTTATTTTTAAATTCATACAAAAACAACAACAAAGTATTCCACCATAAATAATGATCCATGAACATTTATATAAAAATATGAAAACAACTGAGAAAGAAAGAAAGAAATAAAATAAAATAAGAAGGCACTCACCCATGAATCCAGCCTCGTCCTGGTAAGTTTTAGGTACAAGTCTTCTCACTCTTCTCCTCTTTCTCTCACCTGTAACTTCCTTCTCTTCATTTTCTTTGTCCTTCAGTCGATCATGCACAGGCTCGGGTATGGGTGATTCCGGTTCAATAATTTCTGGTTCAGGAGTAGATTCCGGGACAGGGCTTGGAACTGGACTTTCCTCCAAACATTCCATTTCTGTAGAAAATAGTGAAGAAAGAATATTTTTATTTAACACTTTGGGTTGGTAGGAAATTTTGACCAGTTCTTCCACACAGAAAGATGCCAGGTTCTGGGAGGAATCTAATGACGAAGATGTCTCAAAGATGAAAGAAACAAGGGTGAATCAAAATAGCAGATATGTAATTGAATAAATCTGTGTATACATTTTTAAATACAGCATATACAGCCATTGAATTTCACTTTATTCCAGTAGTATAAAAATTTGGACAAAAGCGGAGCCTTAATTTAACAGAACCAAAAAGAACAAAAGATAACTGAAATTTGAAACTGCAAATTAACAGATTAACAGAGATGAAATGGTGTCCACTGATGTTGAAGTCAGTTAAATCAGAAATAGTTTAAAATAATAATAGTGTAATATTGTAACAGTACATTTGTTAAAGAAAATATTTAATTAAAAGAGTTGATAAATGTAATCATACGAACACAAATTATGTGTCAGCTGATGTATTTGAAAATAACGCGTTGTTCCTGGAAGAGATTAAAATATTTCAAAAATTACACTTTGTGATATTTTGAGAAATGCAAAAAGTATTGAAAGTATTGTCCGTTCCATGGAAATTCAAGAGAGTTTGCTAGGGATTCATAATCCAAAGTCTATTAAAGTGAGGGTTAACAATATATTGTAAAAATTTTATAGTCAACTGTCCCTGAACTTAAAATTTAAGATCAAATTTTTAATTCTCCCTGGCAATTTAATTACCATAAAGTATCTTCTTTTTCATAATTCAGTTGAAAACATTTTTTGCTAAATCCAATGAGCATTAATTTATCAGAAGAATTTGTTTTTTCTTTAGGGGAGGGGACGGGTGGGGTTTCTTACCTTCCTCACTGCTGCTGTCAAACAAATCATCTTTAATTCTTCTTCTTCTTTTCTTGTCAGGTTTAAATTCATCATCTGCAGAATTAAACACAATAAATTTAAAATAAGGTATAAAATAATTAGAGAAAGAAACATCACTGCATCTTATTAACAAAAACACAGTCTATGTGCAGACTCAGTCTTATTAAACATTTTCTCTCAATAAATGTAGAAAGAAGATATTATCCCTATTGTGAATGTCACTGTAATAATACAAACATGCAAATTACTTCCTCTTAACATCTTCCTTAAAATAATAATAATAATAATAATAAAAAATAAACAAAGATAATCTATTTGTGTAAAGTTATTGACATTTTCTGTAAAACTTTAAACGTCATACAATCTGAGAATTATTTATCATAAATACTTGGGACCAGCGTAGCAGATGTTTTAAGTTTTGTTTTTTTAGATTTTAGACTATCAGGAGACAGCCTAAGAATAGGATCTAAATCTAAATACAAATTCCATTTATATTTCATGTACAAATAGTCTGCAAGATTTTTTTTATATAATTTTGTGCTATAATAAATTTTGTGAGTGCTCAGTTTTCAGTTTTCATTAATTTAGTATTTCAGATAGGGAATCCTGAACCTACTATTTCTAAAAATAAATTAATAAATAAATAAATAAATAAAATTTAAAATAATAATAAAAATGTTCAACTGTCCTGCTTCTCTGTTTAACTTTGATTTTAAAACATAAATCACTTGACAGCTCAATGAAACAAACCTGAAAAAGGATCGGCTTTCTTTTTAACTTTTCCTGTTTTATCAGTTTTTGTCTTTCCTGTTTCTACCTTTCGTTTTTCAGACTTCTGAATCTGTCATTATACAGATATAAAATAATAATAATAATAATAATAATAATAATAATAATAATAGTGACAACAATAACAATAGTAATAGCAGCAATATAAATAAAAAAAACAATAAAATAAAAATAAAAATAAAAAAGTAAAAATAGTAATCAAAGGGAAAAATAAACAAAAATCTTAAATTAATCAATAAATTATAACTATGAATAGGGTAATAAAAATTAATATTAATTATAATAAATAAAATTAACTGAATTATTTTATCTCTAAATATTAATTTTAATAAATGTGCTTCAGATCAAAAGTATTCGTTTACATGAATTATTTATAAAAAGTAAACAACCTTAGCATTTATGGTATAATAAATCAAAATACAATTTTACATCATTTGCATCTGATTTACAAAATAAATGTAAATAGATAAATACATAATTATTATTCAGCCTGTAATTGTTTTTTTTAGTCAAACTATAATTATGATCAAAGTTTGATGATTGTGACTGCTTCCCATCCAGCAGTAGCATCAGAATGTAATATAATGTCTACAAATGATCAAATATTTATTTAAAACTGAATTAATGTTTAATAATAATATACTATTTTAATCATACCTTTTTTGTATCTTCTTCAACTTTGATATGTGATATTACTGGAGAATCAGTGATTATTGTGATTTTTGGAGCATTTGAAAACATTGATGCAATACTACCTTTTGGCTCCTTTTTCTTTTTGACTGCAGTGTTCTGAAATATTAGAATAATTATTTTACTTCAAGAAAGTGTAAAAGAAATAAAGAAATAAAGAAAAACAATTGAAAAGAAGTAAGTTTTCTTTAATGATAAATGATACATGTTTATTTATAAATCAAAATGTTCTCTGTATGTTGAAT
The DNA here is from genome assembly GCA_012295275.1 of Chrysomallon squamiferum. Lineage (NCBI taxonomy): Eukaryota > Metazoa > Mollusca > Gastropoda > Neomphalida > Peltospiridae > Chrysomallon > Chrysomallon squamiferum. The sequence continues at coordinate 14,108,455 of CM022666.1, forward strand.
TTAGGATTCTAAGTATCACTTGTTAAAGGATGAAGTGTGTATTTTAGTTCTTACAGTATAAATTAAAGTTAGTATCACAAGTATACACCATGGGTGAGGTTCAGACTAAAATAAAAATATGTAATAACTTTACAAAAATAATACATTTTAAATAAATAGATAATTAACTAATTAATAAATAATAATAAATAATAATAATAATAATAATAATAATAGTAAAAGAGGAAAATAAACATAATTTATTTGTAGTTTTTTACAATTCCGGTATGTTAGCAATAAGGAAAAGAAGCTATGTGGTATAAATGTGTATGTGTTCAAAATTACATATTTCTATAAATAATAAACACTATAAAGAAGAACACTGATGACATACTCTAAAAAATATTACTGCAAAACCCCAGATTATAGCTTTTTTGTCATTAATATATTTTCAACTCTGAATGGAAAAAATAAGAAAAATAGACAAAGACACACACCTATATAACTCAAATATACTCCACAGTGCATGGCACAAATACTGATAAAAATTGAAAAATCGATACACTGTACAAGACTTTACCTAATATTAATAACCTACAAAATTATAAAAAGTGTATTATTTACAAACCTGTTTCTCTGATTGTGCTTCTGTTGGTTTTGTTTTACTGTCACCATTTTCTTTCCTAGAATCTGCAAACATACTGGCAATGCTGCCTTTTTTTTCAACACTGACCTTCTTGACAGAGGGCCTACCATTACTGCTGGTTACAGATGATGATCCATTTTGAACTTTCTGGAGTAACAATGTAAACAGGGTGCTGTTAAATCTGAATATATTTCATAACAGTCTTCTTGACTAAAAATTCAAAAATAATTCAAGGCAAAGCAGTACACATTACAAGTATTTGTCTGCTGGCTGTGGATGGGGTATAAGTGAGTAAATATATGTTACACTATTATTAAATTAATAACTCCTTAAACAGGTTTGAGTAGTGGTATTATTTGTGTGTTTATCTTTTTTTTTCTTCTTCTTTTACAAAATCATAGTACAGAAAATAATAAAAAATTAAATACAAAATAACACACCAAAAAAAAAAAAAAAAAAAAAAACACAAACAATTTCATGATATATATATATAAAAATAAAAATAAATACACCTGAATTTACCCCCCTGAATAATTAAAATTACAGTTAATCAATATTTTGTTCATTTAGATTTGCTATGCACGTGTAATGAAAGATAATGTGCTTAGAACAGTTTAAGATAATTTTTTTAATAGATAATTAAGTAATTATAATTTACTTTAGAATGGTTTAACATATACTTTTTTTTAAAGATAATTAAATAATTATAAATTACTGGTTTCACTACTTCAGGATCAGTTTTCTTCACTCCCAATCTCTCCATCTCTTCTCGACTTCGCACTTTTGCCCATGGACATTGGACAGCGCTGTGTCTAGAAAGCATCAAATTCAAACCGTTTTTACAGTTTAAACATTCCCTTTACATTCACATTAATCTCTTTCTTAGGCTAACTGCAACTTTCACCTTCTCAGTTGGATTCCTAAATTTGTTAATTACTGTCGCCCTTGATTGATTTCAAGGACTTTGGATTTTTTTTTTCCAGGAAATCTGGACCAATTGTGGAAAAATCACAAAATGTGAACTTTCCCACTGGAAACCTTACCTTTAGTTACTGTTAAGTTATTCTCAGCCCAACTATACAATCATGCCAATCCTCTCTCAACCCACTTTCCATTGAAGTAAGAGTGAATTTTACAACTGCACCCGTAAATATCCTAAACCAACAAATGTCACCCAACCTAGTGTACATTTTTCTTCTGTAAATTTGTCTTCCATTATTATATTACTTACTGCATAGTTGTTATCTCTACTGAAGTCAGATGTTTTGGTAAATTTTATAGTTAATGTTTCTATTTGAGATTATCCACAATTTTGCTTTTTCCTGATCAGTCTCTCTATTAATATGTGAAACTGAGGGTAAAAAATATACTGTTATTTTAAATAACTTTGAAAACTTAAAATATATTTTAATTAGATACCATTAATTTTCTTCCATAGTTTTGATTTACAATTCCAAAACAATAAGCCATAGAGCTTAATACTTAATTGCAAACTAATTAAAAACATCAGCAAAATTAAATAAATTTTGTTTAGTTTTTATTTGAAATGTGAAGAATCTTACTTTGTGCTGTGAAAGATATCTTCCTTGATTCCCTCCAAATTAGTAATGTAGAGAGCATTGGAATCCTAAAATTGTTAAGTGATATAGTGAAAGTTTATTCAAAATCAAGTACGCAGAAAAACAAAAACAAAAAAATATATATAAAGTAAAAAGAAAAAATAATTAAAAAAATATAATAAAAAACATAAAACAAAGAATAATAATGATTATACTAAAAAAGAAAGGGAAAAAACAACCGAGTACAATATAGTAAATGAACATATATCCAGCAACATCCTATAAATGTTTAGTTAAAAGTTCTCCTTTACATGTTTTACACTATTAGTTTAGACTTGTGAGTAATGTTTGTATGATTCTGTGTGTACACACACACACACACACAGACAAACTCTCTGTATGGACCGATGAATGGTGACTGCTGATGGATGTTTCATCAAACATTATTGACATTTTTTTTTTAAATTAAGTTTAAACATCTACTTTTAACAATAATAATAAAAAAATTATACCAAATAATTTTCTTAATTGTAAACTTTGTTAAAATATAAGAACTTGGTGTGAAAATAAAAAAAAATAAAAAATAAATATATATTTCAATTCTAAAGAATTTTTAGTCTTCAATTTTTTGTATATTCTTAGTAACTTAACAAATTTAACATTTGAGTGTAATTTAACATAAGCAGACCACATATTAAACTAAAGCTAAGACTGACACATACAGTGTGTACAGATACACACTCAAATCTATATTATACATACCTTGAGTTTTGACTTCTGAACACTGTAAATATGTACTGTGTTGACATCAGCTAAACTTGTCTTGTAAGATTCAAGTGTCTCTTCAGAAACCACAGCACATTTGTACACCTGAGATTATTTTAAAAATAAAAATACTGACAGTCCATCCAGATTCTATAAAATACTATAAATTTTATATTTTATACTAATAAAATAATAATGCAGTAGTTGTATCTATTTATTTAGCAATTTCTGTAAAATACTATGTCAAAAAATCAGATTCCTATATAAAATATGTCTATTCTTAAGAGAATGGTGATTATTATTAAAATAATTTTCCATTACTGTACATCAATTATTATACCAATACTCTATTTACAACAAAGATCACTTTAAACAAAATTAACAATATCAGATTTTTATCCATTTACATTACTAAAATATTTTCTTATGAACAAAGTATTTTAAAATATAATTATTTCAGTATGATATTAGTAGTGATATTGTTGCTAAGTCATCTAGTAAGTATTTCAGTACAGAAAGAGAAATTTTAGAATATTCACCATTTCTCCACCTTTCCCTCCTGCAGTGGAGAACCAGCCACAAAATATGTAACTGAAATTTCATTATCTTTTTTGTTTCTTTGCTGTTCACAAAATGCATACAGCATCCTTTATATAAAATAAAATAAAATAAAATAAAATAATAAATAGAATTAAAATAGAAATAAAAATTATATTAAAAATGCTGAGGAAATCAATATTTGACAACGACTGCCACTAAACAGTTTGCATGAGTATAAAAATATACAACTATTTCATAAGAAATATGCAGAAACTTTTAACAACCAGTGCTAATGCTATTAATAATAATAAGGATAAGAAGAATGATGTAACCAACATTCAGTATGGCCAATTTCTATCTTGTTTGGTAATTAACCTGAGAATTATTTTCAAATCTATATTTTGGGTAGAAATGGTTGCAATTACCTAGATGCATTTTCCAAAAGCAAGTTGTTACTAGAATTACCTCCACATTATGTTTTATTACCATCAATCACTGACTCAGTTATAAAACTTGATATGTATGCCTGTTTATCCTATGTATATATTATAATTTATAGGTAATGTTTATATACTATTAGACTATAACTGATGTCATTTAATTAGATAGAATTAAATTTACACACTTACTGTTTTGCAAGGTTAACATGTACTTTTAATGTAGTACTCAACCATTTGTAAGTTACCTGGAAAAAAGGAAAAAAACTAATGATTACAAAAAAAAGGAAAAAATAGACAGATATACTGTCATATTGGGATAATTACTAATGTTGAGAAAGGTAAACTATTTTGACAACAAGCAGACAATTTTCAACCAGTGATAAAAAAAATTATACTACTTTAAACATCAGTAACAAAATCCAAATCATTAAGGTTAGTATAAATTTATAACAAAATATCAAGGATTTAATTTACTAGTCTGACGGGAGAAAACTTATAGGATTTTTTATTTCTTTAAGTTCAATAATAATAATAATACATAAATAAAGAAATAACCATGATAGTTATTACTTTAATTTGTACATGAGCTTATTTCTGTATATTATATTTAACACAGTTACATGCTCTGGAGTCTGGTCTCCAGGAGCTGAGGAGGTGTAAGTTATTAAATAAAATTACATTTGACAAACCTGAATCGCATATTAATTTGTTTAATTTCGAATTTCTTGACATATTTATCATACTATATATACTATATATACTATCACTACCAGATATCTTATTTTGTGTACAACTACAGTCACTGTAAATGAATGAGTCTGGATTTCGACCTTCCGTTTTAGTTTTTGTTCACACAAAATGAAACAAGTCGAAACGGGTGGGCTGCTGTCAAAACAACAGTTATGAGTTAAAAAGCAGACTCATGACAGGCTACATTGAATTATCTCAGCTGAACTGTCAGTCTTTTCATTTTGATATCTGAGGCTTCTGTGAGACGAAATAACTTACAATTCTGTTTTCATCATTGACAAATTCATCAAGATTTTCTAAATAAAGCTCATCTGCAGACATCGTTCTTTTCGTTTCCCGCTATTTACGTTTTGTGAATCCCTCCTCCAATTACTTCGGAGGACCAAGTTTGAAACCAGTCTTAATTTTAGTACTTTAGAACAAAACTTTGAAGAAGGGAAATCCTGCGATTTCATTAATTGCATACACGAACAAACATAAAAGTATCCACTTCCATGCAAACTAACAAAACTATAGATACTTAAAGAAACTACATACTCAGAAGCGTAATGTTTCTTACGTACTGGATTTGTTCAAAACGCCGAATCAGTGAACGAAGGCAATTTAATATCTCAGTTTAATATCTTTCGTACCGTATGTTAAATGATATTGAAATAACCTTAAAATTCTCACTGCTTAAAATCTAAATCACACAATTTTGGTACGAAGAACTCAAGAAGTACATTTCGAAAGTGAAAATAATTTTCAAAACTTCAGTGCTTGGAAGACAGATAAATAGATATATAAATAAACAGCTAATCATACAGTCTGACACACACTCATCCACGATCTATGACATACACTTACTCACACACACACACACATACACACACAAAAACGCACGCACACACACACGCACATACACACTCACACACAACAACCGTTCAAACGAAAAGAAAGTGTTCACTACTTCCGGAAGGAAATTACTCCAAAGAAAACAACATGACTGTCAATGTCGTTCGTTTATTTAACGCTTCTGGATTTATTAAAAAAATTAGATGTTGTAAATTGTAGTAACTAACATTTATTTTTAACCAATTTGAAACAGCATGATGGCAAATCATGCTGGACCCGTAACATCACAAGACGCTGTTATCGCAACAAACGACGATGCTGCACAGTGCAAGCGATATGCTGTTGAAAAAGGATACTGGACAGATCCGTATATTTCACTAATGGTTGGTGGTGGGATGACTCGTCATGCACCAGAAATCAACAGAGGGTATTTTGCCAGAATAAAAACCATCCAAATTATGATAGAACAGTTTATAAAGGTCCATATATTTTTGCATTATTTTGCAGTTCAGTTTTAATCGCACTAAAATAAAGTCAAGGGTTACGAAGAAATTGAACATGGAGATACAAAGAATCATTGAAAGATTAAATATGAATTTCACAGGCAGTAGACAGCAACATACAAGTTTGGTAGTGATCAGAGCTGAAACATGTTTTGCATCAATCCAGATGTGCTTATCATTTGACAGTTTTCCATAAATCCACCTTGGTCAATATTTACAAGACAGACTACATTTATTTTATAAATCAAATATAAATTTTTGTATTGAGAAGCATTTTAAAATTATTTTATATATACTACAGGAGTCACGTCACAGACTTATAACAAATTTATAAAGTAATTCTTATATAGCAAAAAAAAAAAAAAAAAAATAATAATAATGACAGTTATTCATAAGTAAGGATAATATAAATAAAATATTCTTTTTCTTTTGTAATTGCACAGCTCACAAAAAACAATTGTCAGATAGTGAATCTTGGAGCAGGGTTTGAAACAATGTACTGGAGATTAAAAGATGCAGGAATGTCACCGAAGAGTTTAGTAGAAGTTGATTTTCCAACTGTCACTTCCAGAAAATGTCACATTATAAAATCACGAAAAACACTCCTGCAGAAACTTTCTACAAATGGTATGTATGATGGGATGTGTGAATGAGTGTGTGTGTTAAAGGAACAGCTTTGTTCCATGATTTATGTCTCATTTAACAAGTTATTTAATAACAACATCACATTACTAATATTTTATTCTTAGTGTTATATTATTATATACCTGAAGTTTGGTGTACACTGAATCAATCCTTGGCCTTTTGTTTGTACAGTGATTTTAATTACACACACACACACACACACACACACACACACACACACACACACACATTCCGTAAATTTATTTAGCTTTTGAAAAACATTAAATATTTATATATATTTATACATATAATTTGTTTAAAATTAAAATTTATTTTTTAGAATTCCTGATATGGACCAAAAGTATAAAACAAACCCCATATTAAATAAATATTAATTTAATCTTTAAAATAAAAATGAAAATGATTTATAAGCTTTTTATTTATAATACAAAATGATAAAAACAATTAGAAACACCGAAACTGACCCATTCACCATGTCTGTAGAATAACTGGAACAGGCCAACATCAAAATGTCTGACAACTACTTAATCATTTATAAATGTTTATTCAGTGCATAGTCATTTTTTTTTTTTTTTAATTTTTACTGTTATTGTTATTGTTGTTGTTGTTTTGTAGCACTAAATAACTATTTATTTATTATATTTGACCCAGAGTAGGTCCATTTTTAGGAATTTCTGTGCACTAAAGCAGAACATGCCAGCATACTTCCCATTACGGCAGTGTCGATTGTTGTTTAGTTTTTTCTGTGCAGATGGCGATATCATGATGAGCAAGTCAGAACTTCATGCAGACGACTACCACCTCGTCAGCGCTGATCTGAACAACATCGGCGAGTTTTCACAGAAGCTGCAAGAATCAAACATCGACAAAAGTCTTCCCACATTGTTTCTGTCCGAATGCGTTCTAGTTTACATGGAGCCGGAAAAAAGCGAAAAACTTATAAAATGGATCTCGGATAATTTCGGAACAGCCTTTTTTGTTAATTATGAACAGGTGAAAATAGAAGAAGAAAACATTTATCACATACTTTATTTAGTTTTTATAAAATTTAAAACAAACAAAAAAAACAAAAAAAATACCACATGGTATATTAACTTTATATTGCTTAATTTTGCTTAATTGTAGAACATTATTATTCTTTGTTAATTATGGACAGGTGATTTAGTGTTCTCTCAAACTGAAAAATTTAATCTTAACCTGTAATTTATATATATATATATAGATATATATATATATATATATATATATATATATATATATATGTATGTATATACAATATGTACAATAATAATAAAACAAAATAAAAGTTATTCATCTTTTAAGATAATTAGTGTTTAATATATAAATGTTCTGAAAAAAGAAAGAAAGAAAACGAAAGATAAGTATGATAAAATATATCTTTTTATTTAATAATTATAACAACTATTAAAAGATTGATATCACATATTGAAATAATTGAATTTATAAGACTGGTGGTGTTTGTGTGTGTATAAAAATTTAAAAAGTGAAGAAAAGTGATGTTAAACACCTGACAAAATATATATATATAAATTCGAAAACTGAAAACAAAATATATATATATATATATATATCTGTGTGCATGTGTAAAAATGAAGATAAGTGATGACTACTGATGGTTTCACACAGGTGAACATGGGAGACAAGTTTGGAGATGTGATGATACAGAATCTAAAAAGTAGAAACTGTTACTTACTCGGAGTCTCTGCCTGCCAAAGTCTTGAAACTCAGACACAAAGGTAATAATTATTTTTCATGAAATCCATGTTTTTTCATTCTTCTTATGATATAAATAACAAACTTTAAAAAATATTCAGTATTCTTTTAGTTGTTGTTATTTTATTATTATTATTATTATCATCATCATTATAATTATTATTATTAATAATAATTTATTTATTTATTTTTATTTTATTTTTTGGCACCATAATTTATTAAATTAATATGTGAGAAATCCTTATTATTATTATTATTATTAATAATTTATTTATTTTATTTTTTTTTTTTTTTTTTTTTTTTGGCACCATGATTTACTAAATTAATATGTGAGAAATTCTAACAGTACAAAAATGCAGACATTTATATACAATATGTAGATGTGACATTGTATTGATATATAGATGTAACAAGTACAGATGCATAGATATGTCTTATATTGACACACAGACTTAGGACATACAAATAACTAGATACAATATGCATTGTTCAAACAGGTGTAAATCTGTATCAACACTTTGATACAGCGTGAATTGTATTGTCAGAAGAAAAAACCTTACCCACTTTTGTCTTATTCACCATGTTTCGTTGAAACTGAAATGATTACAACAAGCAACAAATATTGCGTTAAAGTTGTAAAGTCACCAGTAATCAAACAAAAGCAATCAGAACATAATTGTGTCCCTTTCTCTTTGTGTTGTCTTGACAACATCTTAACAAAACATGCATCAGAATTTTATTTCATTTTATTAACATGAAGAATTTGATATTCATTCTGCTGTTTTCTATTAAGACAGATTAATTCAGGATCTAAATAATTACTTAGTGTTCCATTTGTAAAAATTGTGGGGTTTTTTGTTTCAGGTTTTTACTTCAAGGTTGGTCTGCAGCAGAAGCATTACCCTTGTCTTTAGCTTATAAATACTTACCTGTGAAAGAGGTTGAAAGGTATTTTGTCATTGCATTAAACACACACACACACACACACACACACACACACATGAAATATACAACAGAAAATTCACATTACTAAATTGTGCATATGTATGTATGCACATGCACTCAGACACAAAAACAAAATATACAACACAAAAAGCAAGTACTAAATTGTGCACATACACATGCACACATACACAAACATATGTAAGCAGACACAAACAACGTATACAAGATGCACAACACATACAGGTACATGACTTCCATCAGACTTCTGTAACAGACAGATACACACACCCACAAATAATGAAAAAAAGAGAAAAACACTTCTAGTGATACATTCTTACGGTTACCATAATTAAACTGTTGCAAATTTTTTTCTTTATATTTCAGGATAGAAAGAATTGAATTCCTGGATGAAAGAGAGTTACTTGACCAGCTGTTTGAACATTACTGTCTCTGCTGGGCTTACAAAGATTTAAACAACATTGGCTTGTCACAAATTCACCTCACTCAGTGACAAACACTGTCTCAAAACCACACCCCAAAGTTTTACGTTCACTTGTTGATATTGATACATTTATTATATTTACACGTTGTTGCTTTATATGTCACTTGTAACCACCTTTACTAATAATAAACTTTTAGATGCTGATATATTACCATTTCAATTTCTGTTTTTTGTTTTCCACTTTGAATAAATAGGGGAAAATCTCAAAGAGAGAATAAATATATTTTTCTCAGTGTTTTGTTACTAATAATAAAATAATAGGCATTTAGAAGCTAAAATATTCAGTATTTATTTATTTATATATTTTCTTAATTTTTTTCTTTATATTGTTAATATTTTTTTATCTTACTTTGTATAAATAAAAGGAGTCTGAAAAACAAAATTAAGGTATTTCCTCATTCTTTAAGAATTTATTTTGCATGTGTTTGTGAAATAAAATCATTAAAAAAAGTAAGTGAGAAATTGTCAGAATTTGTGAATCTTATTATTATATATATTTTTTTAAAGTTTTATTTTCATACTTTGTTAATAACAAAAGCTGATGTTAAATTTTTTTATAAAATAAATACCTTGACATGTTCAGCATATATTTATGCTCAGTTTTACTTCATCAAATTATACTTCTGATAGATTTTGAAATATGTTAGTTTCTTTTAGTTTCTGTACAAATTTAAGTATTAGGTATAAATAGAATATTTAACATCAACACTTCTCTGATAATGACCCAAACAGAAAATCTAGATAATATTTTTTGGTTTATTTTTATGTGACTTGCTTTGTAGATTACTGATGGCCATTGTTTGCTAATAATAAAGTCTAACAGTAATGATATTACAAGTAAATAGAGGTTGTCATTTATCATTCTTCTTGTAATAATTATGATAATAGCTCACTAACAATAGCAATAATAATACAAAAATATTATTTATAATTATCATCATCATCATCTTCATCATCATTATTATTATTATTATAACAAAATAAAATTAATTTTAAAAATACAAAAAAAAAAAATGCCTCTAAAAAATAGATTTACATGTTTCTACTACTTCAAAAGAACCCAATGTTTTATTGCAGGCATGACAGCACACAGATATGCAAACACACACACGTATACAAACAGCCCTCAAATGTTTTACAGAGTTTGAAAGTAGTAAAGAATATAAGATGTTAATTACTATTAACAAATTTGTGTGTAAGGTTCAGCTAAGTATAAGCTGGACAAGAAAAAAGACCTGAGAACGAAACAAATTTTGAAGAATCACAAAGTGAACAAAGAACTGGAATTTTTAACAATTATTAACATGACTTTGTGTGTTAGATTCAGGCATGTATGTTTTGAATAAACCAAAGATCTTTGATAAACCACCACCATCATCATCATCATTATTACTGTTATTATTATTATTATTATTATTATTATTATTATTAGTTATTACAATCATAATTATTAATATTACTGTTATTATTGTTATTACTATTACAATTACAACTATCATTATTATGATTACTATTACTATTATTACTATCATTAATATTATTACTATTACTCTTATTATGATGATTATTATTTTTATTATTATCCTCATCATTATCAAAGAAGAAAACTGTGAGATTAAATGATGTATCTATCAAAGTTGTTGCTGTGGATTTATAAGTTTATACTTTTGATGTGATTTTTATTTTGAATATTCTTTGCCAGTTACTAAGTAACATTTTGTTTATCTTGCACTCACTGTTTACCACATTTTCAACGCTTTATTTTAACTGTAAATTACATAAATACAGTATAAAAAAGTGTGTTTATTTGTTACATGCCTTGCAAGTTTATTTTAGGAAATAAAGAGTTATCTGCCTTTGTTTTTGTGAGTCAGACATTTTGTTTATAAGTTTTAAATCTGTTATTTGTTGATTCTATGTCTTACAGTGTAATTTCCAGTATATACACAACAGCCAATGAAACTGCAAATTAAAAAAAAAAAAGTATTTTTTATTTTTATTTATTTAATTTTCAAAACTTTATTTATTTTTTTGTTGTTGTACATTTTGTTTATTATTAATAAAATCTGGATGACAACAACAAATTAAAAATAAATAAAAAATAAATAAATAAATAAATAAATAATTGTAATAATAATAATACAATATTAAAAACAAAACAAAAAAACAACAAAACAACATCTTCCTATAACTGAAAAATACTTTAACTCTGGGTATCAGGTTATGACTACAAGAACTGACAGATATGTAGACATCCATATATATATAAATATAATGCACAATTGATGTTTACATAATTCTTCATTTTAGTCTGAAAAGAGAAAAGTATGTTGAAATGTTCATTTTGCTATTACTTATTTTTTAATGTGTAATAATGTGTTTGTTATTTGACATTTTTTTGTTGATTACTAATAGTCATTTTAAATGAAGACAAAATTAAATTTTCTACCTAATAAAATAAATGAAAGGAAAGGTTTCTTATTTTGCCAGTACTGGCTTCTGATTATGTTTTCATATTACCATTATTATTATTATTATTATTATTTTTCTAATTGAAGTTAATATTAATTTTATAAACTTTAGTTATAAAAAATTGTTGGAAAACAGACAACTAAAATGACATTACGAACCAGCCATTTTAAAATTCTGTTTTAATTCTCTGATCGTTTTTCTTGTTTGCAGTTAATAAATAATAATAATAATAATAATAATAATAATAATAATAATAATAATAATAATAATTTCGTTTCATGGAAGAAACAACATAATGAACTTACACGACTGACACAAATAAATACAAAACCTACCCTCCCCTCCACCCCGAAAAAAAAAAAAAGATTCACACCAAATAATGGTGGAATAAATAGATATAATATACGAGCGCGCGAACACATACAGACAAGCATATGCACATATTCACAGTTTTCTTTTGACACGACCCCTAACTTAATCTGCGCATAATCGCAGCTTTATTACCTATTGTCACAACAAAAAAATCCTATTTACAGTTATTTCCCTTGTCGTTAATGACAATAATAAGGAAGAGAAAATACAAATGTATGCGTGGTTTCTGTTAAACCTAAATTATTAAAATGTTTTTGTCTTTTATGGATCTTTTATAAACACTGACCATAACAAGGAAATAATTTATTAAATAATAATATAAACTGGATTCTAGTAAGACGAAAGATACGGATCAATAAACACAATGTGACATATAATTTGAGAACGACAGCAAACGTAAGTATATTTCGATGAATTAAAATTACATACGAAAACTATATAAATATATGTAATTAAACCAGTTACATTTATCTGAAAATATTATTTCTTTAACTATATAAAGTGGCTGCAAAAATTGATTGCTTAAATGTCAACATTTTTATATTTATTTTTATAATAATTAATCGAAGATGGTAACAATACTAATTGTGTCAACGCTTTAATCAATATTAGCAGGAAATTCATTATTATTATTAAGGATTCGGATGCTTCATTCGGCTCCACCATCCTTTTCGTAATTAATTACCGCATTCACAGTTTGAAGATTTTCTCATTTCAAAGTACCAATTTTTTGCTAATGGAGACATAGTAAGGCAAAGACACCATACCGTAATATTCGTGTAGTGTCAATGTAAAATACACTTAATCTATAAGAGATTAACTGCTACATATATCTTTTTTAACATGTTTAACAATCATTATTATCATTATTATCATCATCATTATTATTATTATTATTATTATTATTATTATTATTATTATTATTATTATTGTTATTATTAGTTAATGTTGTTGTTGTCGCATTGTCTTTGTTGCTGTTGATTAAATATGTCAGTTTTTCTTTTCTCTCGTAAGACAATCATCTTTCAATATTTAATCATTTCAAAGTCAGCTGACGTAAAATTTAACACCATTCTTATAACTGAACTTCGAAATTCTACTGACAATGTTTATAATCATAAATTATTCAAAGACATGTAAAAATTCATTCCGTTATTCATATATATATATATATGTATGTATATATGACAACAAAATCAATAATATGATGTATGAACGAATTGTAATCTGTTCTGAAGTGTAACGTGATTATACCACTCTTTGGTAATCTGGATTATTGTTTATGATTTATGCTAGTATGAACATCTGTATATAATAATCTGTATTGGCACAAATAACAAAATTTATTAAGCTGCATAGGACTGGTAAAATCGTGGCATTGTATGTAAGTAAGAACGTTTTCTGTATAAAATGAATATGGTTTGGGCTGGCATTTTGCAAATGGGTAGTTACAGGTATCGATGTATGTATGTGTGTGTGTCTGTTGTTTCCGTGTGTGTTTCTGTGTGTTGTTTGTCATTGTGTGTGTTTGTCTGTGCGCAAGGTTGTGTGTATAAATTAAATGTATATATGCATATATCTGTGTGTGCGCGTGAGTGTGAGCATTTGTGTGTGTTTGTTACAGATCTAACATTTTGACTGTCAAATATGTTTGTGGTTTGTGTATGTCAGAGAGAGAGAGAGAGAGAGAGAGAGAGAGAGAGAGAGAGAGAGAGAGAGAGAGAGAGAGAGAGAGAGAGAGAGAGAGAGAGAGAGAGAGAGAGAGAGAGAGAGAGAGAGCATAAAGGTATGTTGGGTGCAGTGCAGTTATCATATATTTACCCATCCATCTCTGTCTATTTATCTGTCTATCTATCTATCTATCTAAATAGGGAAAACGAATCTATAATATATTAGAACCTGTTGAGTAAAATCATATAGCATAACTATGTTGTGAGACCACTTATTCTGTTTTTCACACTGCAGTTGCTAAAGGCAACGCACAGAACACAGTGACAATAATACCCTTGTTGACCATATTGATTTTCTGTGACGTTATAAATAAACACCTTTTGTGAAATGTAAATAACTATACTATAGCAAAGAAGAAAAAAAAAAAAAATTCCATATATATTGCTTCCAGTTAATTCGTATTTATTAATCATCTTAAACCAGGAAGGATATTTTTAGTTACAGAAGAACGGGAAATAAGCAACTGTGAAATATTATTATTTGTAATTTCACTGTGTCTTTCGATATACAAACAACAAAGAAGGTCGAGGGTAACCTGAATGAAAGTTTGTTTACTGTGAATAATTAAATCATTTTATTACCATGGCAGTTGTATGACAAAATATAATTTTTATATAAATGAAAGATGAGAGAGAAAACTTCAGTTTCTTAATTGGTTACTCATTTCAGTCGTGATAGTCTGCAGACATTTCGATGTTTTCACTAAACAGTCTAGTAAAGTAGTGATGTAATGATTCGTAAATCATGACGTCATGCGGGACATCTCGGTCATCTTGAGGGATTATACATTTAACAATTTACTGAATTTTACAGGTAGTGTTCGTAATTATCCTGGTTACAAATCGCTGACGGCAGCAGTTATTAATCGAATTCAGCCATTTTGTGAAACTGGCGGCCATTTTTGTTTACGTCATATTTAGGCCCTCCCTGGGTGTATTATTATTATTATTATTATTATTATTATTATTATTATTATTATTTGTTACTCCCAATACATTATGCTACAGAAAACAACTGTTAATATGTTACCTTTTATTTTTAGAGCATGTAGTAGCAGTAGTTGTAGTAGCAGTAGTAGTAGTAGTAATGGCAGTTGTAGTCACAGCAGCAACGATATTAACATTGCACTAAGATATCCGAAAGTTCTGGTAAACAGATTTTATATTTGTGCATTGTAAAAACTAAACAAGTTTTGTGATACTATAACCTGAAAGGCGAAAGCTTTCTCGAAATAATAAAATAATTATTAGGCCGTTCGCTTGTACCACGCAGAAACACACAGAGACAACTTTCTTTATCTTCTTAACAGAAGACCTCCACTTTGCGATATTCAGAACATAATTAAAACCTCTGAAAGTTTTTTTTCAAATGTTATCTGTTTGATGTTTCAGAATGTATATCGTCGAAACCCTCGTCTGCTGATCTGCTGTGCAGTCAACTACAACTACGACAATGAGGCGATGTCTGAGAGTGCCCCACATAGAGGAACCCAGAACTCGACTGAAAGTCGTTCGTTACTTCACCGTCGTGTTTCTTCTCCTGTACTGTTTTCTTGGTCTGGTCACCATCATCCTGACAGGCTGGCTGGCCGTAAAGAGGATCTATTCTTGCCATTTTATGTCGGAGTATTTTTCGTCTGTGTACCTTCTCATGGCGGGATCGATGTTCCTGATAATAACCTCGTCGCACATACTGCTGGATCTGTATCTGAGGAACCGCCAGAGGAACAACAGTCTGTTCTTGATTATTTTCAGCGTGGCGTTGTTCCTGGAAATCGTCGCTCCGATAATCGCCACCGTCCACACCTACGTCGTATCGAAGGAAACGTTTCGCAGCGATATGATCGAGACGTTCCGATATTATCGAGGAAACGATGATCGGATCGAGTGCATCGATAGTATTCAGCGATATTATCGATGTTGTGGGGCGGTTAATTTTACGGATCTGCTGCCCCAGAATTTCACCGATCTTGCCGGGACGTTCGGTTTGATGCCTAAGAGCTGCGCGTGTAATGAGGAAAATGAAGGTCAAGGCTGCATGACGTCAGACCAGGACTCCACTGGACGTGTTTTCAAAGCAACGTGTTACGAGAAAGTACTGAGCGACATCGAGCAAAGTCTAGTGGTAGTGCGAATTATCTCCCCTATGCTGGCGTTGGTGCAAACGCTTCTGCTTATTGTCGTTTCGTACATCATTTACAAACTGCAGCGTGCCAGCGTCATCGGCGTTTACGTCGTTCACGGCAAGACGCAGCTCGAACGTTACAAAGAGAATGTTGCCACAGTAACGCAGTCTCACAATGTTTGTGTAAACACAGCTGGGCAGAATCAGTCTGCTAACTCAAGGACAGATAACCCTGTATTTCCAACGGGAACGACGCGCAGCCATACTGAACGTGTGAATGAACAAGAACACGGAACATACCAGACCTTTTGAACCTTCATGCAAATTTCCAGATTCCTCTTTTAATTAGAATTCTTGTTTCATTTTTCCTTCAGATTTTTTTTTTTTTTTTTTTTTTTTTTTTTTTTAATATAATTTTTTTTTTTTGGACCAGTTTCCTGTTAGAAGTTTAGATCTTAGATGCTGCTGAAGAATAACATATGGCTTTACTCCGGTACAAGTACTGTTTTATACGAATTATATACAATTATATATAAACCTGCTTATTATTCAATTTATTTTTGAAACAAATTTAATCATCTTTATTTTTAGAGGTATTTTTATATAATTAGTTCATATGCTCCATACGCGTAAGTAAGATCTTTATCTATATTTCCTCCTCAAGAAACGTTAATGTTTTCGTTATCAGTGATAGATATATTTTTATTTATTTATTAATTTATTTATTTATTATTATTTTTTTTTAATCGTGTTTGTGATTAAATTAACGAACCAGTGCTTGATGGATTTTTCTCGCTTTCATTTTGATCGATTTATCTTTTATGAGATTTATCTTATACACATGGATTGTTGTATGCATACTACGCTTTCTTCTGTTTCAGTATTTGTAGAGTCTTTTTTTTTTATGGATCTTGAAATAATCACGTTTTTATCGGGAAAAAAAAATGTTTCATGATTGTCTCGTTTTCTATATCCACTGCCAATATGGTCCCACTGTGTTCTGTCGTTGCCTTTAGCAACTGCAGTGTGAAAAACAGAATAAGTGGTCTCACAACACTACTCAACAGGTTCTAGATTCGTTTTCGTATTTAGATAGATAGACAGACTCTCTCTCTCTCTCTCTCTCTCTCTCTCTCTCTCTCTCTCTCTCTCTCTCTCTCTCTCTCTCTCTCTCTCTCTCTCTCTCTCTCTCTCTCTCTCTCTCTTTCATCACCTCAGTTTACGTATCTCATCCTCTATCATATGCCATGCACACACACGTGTTCAGTCGAACATGCACAACAGAAACGTAGGCTCGTAGACACATACGCACATCACATGCACGCATCCTCACGTGTAAGTAAATCTTCTGAGTGCCTTCTTTCTTCTTCTTTTAAATCAGTGATTCTGTGACGTTAGCTTTAAAGCCTGTTTCTTTATAGTTTATTTTTGTTAAAATTGAATAAATATGTTTGTTTTCTTGTTATTAAAATTATGAAACATTGTTTGTATGTTTTTTGTTTAAAATTCTTTGTTTGCTTCTTTGTTTTCCGCTATAAACAAATTTCCTTAAAATGCCCAGAAGAAATTCCACGGTCAAGGACGTTTCATTCAGATGGGTGGAAGGTCATTGCCCTACTTGCTAGAATCGTACCCTAAGGAACTTGGCCCTGAGTAAGGAACCTGTCTATATTAAAATGTATTGGTGTCATAGGTAAAAATAGCCCAGAGGTATCCATAGCTTGATGGGTAATCAGAAAAATGTGCATAACGAATCATACATCCATCATGGATAAAATTAATCTAATTTTCTATCAAAACTGTCTACAACATTTAACTTGTACAAATAAATATTTGTCTTTGGAATGAAACTGAAATGGCTATAGAAGACTGTTAGTTATAATTTAGCTTGAAAATAAATGTATAAAGAAAAATATAATTGTATGTTATGTACGTTACTGCGATGGATGTTACGTTTTGTTTTAAGACACAAAATGAAATTCTGCGTCGTAGAAAGACGTATCAAGTTTACTGTTGTTGTTATAAAAATGTGTTATTGCATGATCGAGACGTGGATTTGATAACTTAACTAAACGTTTGTAGACACTTGGAGAACAACTCTTAGAATATGTACAGATATTTGCATTTACTTACGAACGTTCAGACATAAATGAGTGAATAGCACAGACTGGTATTTCGTCAGTTCACAATACTAACGAGTGTTTTCTCACATACGTATTGCTTTGACATTCTTCTACAATTAAAAATATTATATCTATGTGTGTGTGTGTGTTTGTGTGTGTGTGTGTGTGCATATATACAGATAGATATAGATAAATAGATAGACAGACAGAGATAGAGATAGAGAAAGACAAGACAGACAGAGAGACACAGAGAGAGAGAGAGAGAGAGAGAGAGAGAGAGAGAGAGAGAGAGAGAGAGAGAGAGAGAGAGAGAGAGAGAGAGAGAGAGAGAGAGAGAGAGAGAGAGAGAAAACAACTTCCAAAATAAATTCTTGGCAAGTTTTATAATAGTCAACGGATAATAAAACATTACCCGATTTTAGTTTTTTTTAACAAAAACATAAAAATTATAATTTAAAAAATTTAAATTAAAATAAATAAATAAATAAATAAATAAATAAATAAATAAAAAATTGAAACAAAATGCAACAGACAAATGTTAGGTCTGCCAGAAGGGTAGTGACTCTTAAAGGTGAGTTGTTACGACATATTGGATAGTCTCCCCTGATTGACGCCAGCGTAGAAAAGCTTATCATCTAAAATGGGATCAGAGCGGTGTAGTGAAGTTGTGGCGTTTTTATTTATTTATTTACATATTTGTATTTATTTATTTATTTATTTGTATTTTCTAATAATAGTTATAAGAAAGCCACCCTTACCCATACACATCTAGTATAAGCAGGTAAAACTGAAATTTACGTAAATCTGGACTTTAACCTCATTCTCATCTGCATTTAATTACTGTTTCAATGGTCGTCGTCTGCTTCGTTATCACAAAAACCTGGATATTAATTACAGCGCATTTTTAATTGGATCAATTAATTAACACAACGCAAATTCCGATGAAACCATTACAATAAGATACCGCGAGATATGTATTATATGGTGACGTCTGCTACACACCATTTTATTATTTATGTGACCTAAACTGCGTGGAAATGAATATTTATTTTGACGTAGATGTAAATACAGTGATTTCGGGTTCACAGGGTTAAACAACTGGGAGAGTTAACCTTTGACCTGACTGGTGTTTACTACTGATACCATGTCCTGTAGAAAGAGGAATAAAGTACAGCTGTGTATACTATCAAACCAGCGGAAGAGTTCCTTGTTAATAAGCTGTAAGACCTGTATTAGGAATGAAGAAGATGACGGGTTACTTCTCTGGATTCCACAGTCATAATTAACGACACGCTTTTTCATTTGTTTACGTCTATGGCATTCAAGTTAGTCGATACAATTTTGTAGTCGTTTGTCCACGCATTCAGTTAATCATTCATTCTTTTTTTTTTTCATTCGTTATTCATTAAATCAGTTATTTATTCATTTATTCAGTAAATAATCAGACGCTTGCACTACTGCTATTTGTGTTATTGTAGCATCTGTCACTTCAAGTACTACTACTGACACCACTTATTACTAATGCACCTATTACTGTTGTTATTACTATTACTACAACTATTACCACCACCACCACTACTACTACTACTACTACTACTACTACTACTACTACTACTGATGCTGCTGATACCACTACAACTAATACTATTACTACTACTTCTAACAACAACAACATCTATAACAACAACAACAACAATAATAATAATAATAATAATAATAATAATAATAACAACAGCAGCAACAACAACAACAACAAAATAATTACCTTATAATTCTGGTTGAATTTTATTTCTAAGAAACGTACCGATGTCACATTTCGATTCCACATATTAAAATACACATAACAGTAAATGTACAAACAAATCAAATCCAAACGTAATGGTACATAGTAATAAAAATAACAATTTGTACAACTATTCACAGTTCTGTTACGTAAATCTTCTTCTACGTAACGGGGTAATAAACAAATACATGACGTCATACAATGATTACGTCACAAAATGGGTTTCATCGCCTTTTCTTTTTAATATATTACTTTACTGCTGTTTGCTACAAATAGTATTATAAATAATAATGTTTTAAGCATTCCAATAATTATTTCATTGGATTTTGCACCTAACCCAGCCTGTATAGGATTTTTGGACTATATATATTGCAACAAGTATTGAGGTTGGCATATTACATAATTGTTTTGTATTGACACAATTTTCGCATTCAGGGCTGATTGTATTTTCCATATTACTATTACTTTTATTTATTTATTTATTTATATTATTATTATTATTATTATTATTATTATTATTATTATTATTATTATTATTATTATTATTATTATTTTACTGTTTAAAACTATTTCAATTTTAAAAAAAATAAAAAAGTGTCTAATTCGAAAATACTGAAGATAAATTCTTATTACTGACAAAACGGTACATCGAGTGAAAATTTTCTGTAAACCTAAATCATTTATGTTGTTTCTTATATTTGTATCACCTGTTATTTCTGACTGACTTTCCTTCTTTCTATCATTTTAAAAAATTTATTTTACAATTATGGTTTCAGTAAATTTTATTTCTATAAAAAAAAAAAACAATCCAAAAACAAGCATATTTTTAAAACTTTGGCTCTTAAAATTGTTAGAACAAAATCTAAAATGAATTCTAATATCTGGTAAGTGTAAATCATTTCTTCCGTTAAAAGCTCTGGTTTTTTACTTAATATTATAATACACACATTTCTCAAGCTTCTTTACTTTTTGTACTTCTTTTTTGTTGTTTTGTTTTGACATTTTGTAGAAAATAAGTTTTACAAATATATACATATATCAACATACATATAAATCGTTGTAAATATGCCTACATAGAACATTATATATTTCGAAGGAAATGATAAACTATTATATGTTAGTGTTTGTGTGTATGTATTGTTATTTTACATTAAATTTGTCTTCCTCTTATACAATAAATAAATAAATAGATATCTAAATAATTAAATAACACCAAAAAACAACAACAGTTAAACGTAAAACTATA
The DNA here is from genome assembly GCA_012295275.1 of Chrysomallon squamiferum. NCBI lineage: Eukaryota > Metazoa > Mollusca > Gastropoda > Neomphalida > Peltospiridae > Chrysomallon > Chrysomallon squamiferum. Next base: position 14,130,148 of record CM022666.1, read on the forward strand.
TAATAATAAACGTTTTTGGCATCTTGCTGTTCATCATGGTGCAAGCACGCATGTTATGGTACCAGACTCCGTTTGAAACAAAAAGAACCTTGATATTGACAACCTTGAAAAAAAAATGACAACAAAAAACAAACAAATTCGATAAATAAATAAATAAATAAATAAATAAATAAAATTTAAATTTCATAATTTCAGCAGAAAGGTATCCACGAATGAAAAAATAAAAAAAAAAATAAAACATTAAATTACACTCCAAAACTATACTCTTATAACTACATTCCAGTTTCTAAATCAAAATAAAAACAAAATCCAATTAAATATTATCTAACATATTTTACATATTTACATTTATATTTATTTCAGCAAACCCGACAGTTTGACTGCACCTAATACACGTGAGAACTCTTACGGAAAATACCGTTTATTCACGGAAATAATCGAAATAGACCGGGTAATTTAATATAAATATTATTAACGGATCTTTTTATTAATTATTATTGCACGTGGCTCTTAGCCAACTATTTTACGTATAAGATATATGCATTTGTCAATAATAAATATTTTACTAATTAAAAAAAGTTAAAAAAAAAAAAAATTTAAAAATAAAAAGTAAAAAATGATTTCTCATAGACTATTATAAACTAATATGATCGAAAATATTATTAATATTTAAATAATTTAAACCATATTAAGTTCATCACATAATTAACATGAAAGCATATAATTTTGATTTTATTAACGTTCTAAATGTCCGTTGTATTGCATTAAAATTTTGATGTGGAGCAAATTACAAAAGCAGAAGAAACGAAATGAACAGACCAACAGATACTAGTAGGCAGACACTCGGAATCACAGAAGGAAAAAAGAAAGAAAGAAAAAGAAGAAGAACGAAATAATTGTTTTTTAATCTGTGCATTTCATTTCTACACAGACCAAATCTAAAAGTGTCTTAATGCTGTCTATTTGAGGTAAGGGATTATATATATTTAGTTTGTTGTTTTGGAAGAATTAATTTTCTAACATCATAATCAGATATTAAATTATATTTTGCATAAGAAGAGGATATTTGTTTGACCGTAGTATATATTCTTTTCACAAAAAGACCACACACAAAATATGAAAATAAAAGGAAAAAGAAAAAGATTTAAAAAATAGAGTGAGACCAGTCAAGTGTTAAGCATGTCAGTTCCTCATTCACACATGCAGCGTAACATGTCAAAAAGAAAAAGAAATCAGTTTCCAGACGACAGGTTTCCTGCTAGTAGTTCGCTTCAACCTGCCACAGCTAATTGTGTGAATGACTTTCAGCGACCCAGTCAAGTCTATTTTAAGTACGTGTCACACTTTGTTATTAACTGCTCGTTACTCATCCTAAATAAATTCCTGTCAAAATCGGAGTAAACGTTTTGTTTTCATCTTCATTACGAATTCGTATACATGCCCTGGTTTTCTTCACAAACGATTATATTAAAATCAGAAATTAAGATGAAACACCGAGTTTGAAGACAGCACGGAAAATTGTTACGCAGTCTTAATTTTTAGATGTTTTATTTATTTTGATGGCAAAGCTTGCATTAATACCTTTTCTAACGACTCGACAAGAAAAATAAAACATGAATTTATAATACTAAAGAAATCTTGTTACACAAAAGCCTGCTCTGATTAACACGTTAATTTTTTCATTAAAGATTCTTTATAAGCATTTTTAAGGAACTTGATTAGAGATGTGCAAACAATTTTCCATGATCTGTCCTCTAGGAATAAAGGTGTATTGTATCAAATTTAAGGCTATAGGATAATGAATAGGAAAATATAATACTAAAATAAGTTTATTAACTTTTCTTAACCCCAGTTTCAAGAAGTTAGTCAAATCTGTTAAGAAAACTTGGAGATTATTGATATTCAGATAAGCACAGCTGTACAAACACACACGATGTGGAGACTGACGTAGTATGACTGCTACGTCATCCCTCGATCGATGTGCAGTGTCACAAACGTAGATGTTGCAAGAAAAACAAAGCCAGTGAATCTGTATCAATAGTAGTCTCTAAAATTGTAGAAATCTCTAAATATCGCCAGCGTATTTTCTATTTCCTATCATCTTTCATAACCTATAATTTAATACTCATTCGTTAAATCCAGTCTTGAGACATTTAGTTTTAGGCATTTGTCGATAAGCCTTAACTATAGTTACACTGCAAAATATTTCAATTAGCTGTACATTTATTTTAGCCATGACAATACAATTAATGATCCGTTTTCTTTACTGAAAAGTCGGTCATTTTGTTTTCTTGAGGGCAATAGTATTTACAGATTCCTTCGGGTTGAACGTAAATGCCGTTTTTTCTAATTTAATTTTCTGTTTATAGATGACATTACAAATGTTATTATTCATTTACCAGGTTCGTGATTCTGAGGACTTGAAATTAAAAAAATAAAGAGTAAAATATTAAACATATTTTCATAAAGAAAGATCACATCTCGTTCAAGGAAATAAGATTAGAGATAGCAGTGATATGTAATAACAAGTTTCAATAATTAACATGATTTCAGTCATACTAACACTATAAATTAATGAGAAGATATTGTACATTATTCCTTAGTTTTTAGTATTATCTTATTTAAAAAAAAAAAAAAAAAAAAAAATAATAATAACAAAAAAGTAAGAAAATGATTATTCGCATTTTGCATATCATCAGATGAAGTTAGTTTTCTAGAATGAGTGTACATTTTTATCATTTTTAGCAAATGTAACAGAAAATTTAGAAAACCTGACCTGTAGGAAAGAAATACTAGTAAATGATGTAATAATTTAAAAGTATCAATAAATTTTAAGAGATATTAATTAACAAAAAAAAAAGACATTAAGAAAAGAAATGAAAAAGAAAAAATAATAATAATAATAATAATAATAATAATAATAATAATAATAATAATAATAATAATGTGGAGAAGAAGATGATATAAAAAAGGAAGAACGAAGAAAGAAACAAGAGAAAGAAAAACAAATACAAGAAAGAAAGGAAAGATGAACAATTTGTGTTAATGACGTGAAAAGAACAAAGCGTAGCTAATGGAAACCATGTTGTTTTCAGTATTTCCTTGACAAAGTTCAGAGTTCACGTCTGCTTAAATATACGACTCAACTACACAGTAATAATGTTTTCAAACGCTCAGTAAATCATTCCATCAGATTCCGTTTATGACGTCGTTGTAGCGGCGCGCGCCAGCAGTTCAGCCAATGGGATGACGCTGTTACACTGTTCACAATTGTTGTGATTCAACTCTGACGATTACATCATCCTGGCGTGATTAATTAATTAGCCCAAATTACCTGCGATTTCGTGTATATGCGAATGGCGACAGTTAAGTCCGGGAATTTGGTTTCACCGCTAGGTTTGTGGTTTAATTCACATGTCAAATACCACCGATTTCACCAGCTGGATCAGAATTCAGTTTTTAGGTCTAATACCACTGATTTTAACAGTTCGATCATAATTAAGATTCAGATCAAATACCATTGATTTAACCAGCTAGATAATTTTTACGTTTTCAGGTAAAAAAACCACTGATTTCACCACACTGTTTTTTTTTGTAAAATCCTGATATCCGGTTTCACCATGCTGTATTTCACCACTTGTCAATCAATGGGAAGTTCCAATATACCAGCGGTTTCACCACTCACGCGTTCTATGCAGAATTCTACACCAATGGCATCATCATTTTAAACAAAAACATAATTGCAGTGGTTTACACGCCCATGACTTTTCTCACAGGATCAAGCCGAATTTTTTCACCGTCTGACGTTCCTGAACGGATATATTTAAGAGTATCCTTAAAAAGAAAAAGAAAATAAAAGATAAAAAGCTGTGTTTTGACGAACAAGAAAGAATATTGTGCGATATATATCTACATCACCGTCGTCTTTCCAGTTATCATAAACAAGTTAGTTCCAAAAAATATATTCCGAATATCACTGAACGTATAAAAAAAAAAGGAGCCATATGTACAAAACCTGAAGAAAGGTACGAAGTTTCGTTTGCATTCCTTTGAAAATATATACATTTTTTTGTATTCGTCTTCTTGACAAATGTGTAAGTATTACACGAAAATCCTAAATGAAATTCTCTGTTTCTCCTCGCGTTCCACGAATCTCTTTAGAATGATGTTGTTGATGACGTGGAAAAAAACACTTTTTGCCCAGTTTATAATATCCTGTTCCAGTTAAAAAAAAAAAAAGATGTCGAAAAAATGTTTATTGTTGTTTTTGCAGTTTTCTGAATCAACTTTCCGTGTCAGATTCTTGTAGAAAATGTCACGTGGTTCTCTGGGTTTTCCTTCATAATCATCTCGTGTTGTTTCATCTGAAAAATAAATAAATGAATAAACAAACAAATTATAAATAAAATGATATAATAAATAAACTATAACTATTAAAAAATAATAAATAAAATATATAAAAAATATTAAAACATAATCTGAAAAATATATAGAAAAACATTTAAAATAATAATAAAAAAGATAAAATATAAATATGATAAAAATAAATAAACTTTTAAAAAAATAATAAAAAAAAAAGATAAAAAAAAAATAATTAAATAATTGAAAAAATATATAAAAAAAATTAAAATAATAATAATAAAAAGATAAAATATAAATATGATAAAATAATAAATAAACTATATTAAAATTTTCATACCGGAATATTAGTTTAGCGAAATGTTAAAATATTAACAGGTCACAATCACAAATACGCACACACAGAGAGACACATAAGCACGCAATCAAACATATACACATTATTTTCCTGGCCTGTATAAAAAAAGAGAGAGAGAGAGAGAGAGAAGAGAGAGAGGCAGAGAGAGAGAAAGAGAGAAAACATCCAAATGAAGAGAAAACTGAGAGAGAGATATAGAGACAGATTTATCCAGAGAGAGAGAAATATATGTAAAACTTTGAAATAGTAGAATTTAATGTGTATGTGTATCAGAGGAGCTGTTAGACATGGAGAGACAAGGGATGTTTGGGATGTAAAACATTTAAACAAATATTTGTCTAAAACTGAGAAAAAGGTTTAGAGCTGAGCAGCATGACAAAGAAAATTCAGAAAATAGAGCGTAATGCAGGTTCATTCTATCAGGATCATCTTAATTTAGACGACTTGGAAAACCAGAATGTTTGGGATTTCTTTGTTGTTGGTTTTGTTGTTTAAACAAATTTTTGTTTACTTTTGTTCATTCGTTGTTGTTGACAAAAAATGTTTTTATTTTTTTTTTGAACTTTTTTTTTTTTTTTTTTTTTTTTTTTTTTATATATTGTTTTATTTATTTATTTTTTTTAGGATCATTTTTTCTTTAATATATGGGTAAGTTTTATAAATCAAAAATGCTGTTTTTAGATAAAATTGTAAAAAATAAAACATTTTGTTTTTTTTTTGTTTGTTTATTTATTCATTTTATTTTTTGTATAATTTTTACATATGTTGTTGTTTTATTTTATGTTTTTATTTTTTTATTTATTTATTTAATATTAATTTTCATTTATTTGTAGAGTGACACCGAAAACGTATTTCGATTTTAGAAAAAAAAAAAAAAAAAAAAGAGAAAAGCAAGAAAATAAATAACAAATCCATTATTATTATGTATAATAGGATTTTTATTTCTATTTTGATCTAAAGCTTGAGATCTTTGTTAAATATGATAAATTGTTTCCGTTGTTTCTATTTTTGAAGAAAATCAGTGCAGCTGCACCTTCTTGTCAGTTATTTTCCTTTTTTCTTTTTAAAGATTTATTTTTAAACAGACCATGGATCGCAAATGATTATATATCAAGTCTTGGAGTAGTAAAATTATAGTAGAATTGAGTTTCCTTCTCCAATAACAATAGTCATTTCAGTTGCAGAAGCAGTTGTAGCAGCTATGCTAATACTAGTAGTAACAGTAGTGGTGATGGTGGTAGTAATAGTAGTAGTAATAAGTAAGTAAGTAAGTATGTAGGTAATATTAAGTTAAGATAGAGGTGATCATAATGGATCATGTTAGAAGTAGTGATGGCAATTCTGGTAGAGATGATGGTAGTAATAATAGCAGTAATTGTAATAATGGTTGTAGTAATGGTAGTAAAAATAGCAATAGTAGTTGTTGTTGTAGCAGCAACTGGGGCAGTGATTACACTAATTGTTGACGTTGTTGTTGTTGTTGTTGTCACACCGCTCTCTCTCTGACAATGACTGACAGCAGAACAAAGAATGATAAGTAATGTATTTTCTCCGACACCTTGAAATTATTATCACCTGCATCTGTCATACCTTGGGTTTAGACCAGTCATGTAAAAAATGTGTATTTAGTGGTGTCCTAGCATATATTTAATCAGCAGTTGGCACACGAGAGTGATAGTAATACTTGTTTAATCTGAACTTGCCAGCCTCCAGTGGTAGCAGTTGTAATGTATAGTAATGAACACGAAAGATAAAGCCTGCTGCCATCGTATCGCGATTCTACACAGGGTATTTATTACTGCAGTGCGAGGGAAATTGGGGTTAAATGATTCTAGAAATTTTAGCGTTGAGTGCAGATGTACGCTGTAAACAAACAAAAACAGATACAACAAAAATTTAAAAATACACACACGTACAAATGCACCAGACACCCAGTGTTTGACATTCTCTCCTTTACAGACATACTCTCGCACACACAAACAAAATTATATACATGCACATACACATATACGTAATTATATACATGCACATACACATATACGTAATTATATACATGCACATACACATTCATAAATATATACATGCACATACAAACATTCGTAATTATATACATGCACATACAAACATGCATAATAAACCGCAGACAAGTATGAATAAACAGTTTCAGAAATATGTGTTTCTAATGAAAGGAACCATCTGGTCTCCGATGTATTAAGGGATCTGAAAAAGAGACTTTGCTACAAAATGACGTTAGTGGGTTTTTTTTTGTTTTCCGATAATACGATTTTCTCTGAATGGTTTTTAATATTAAAACAAGCTGAGATGTCACCAACGAAATATTCATTTATCATGGTGGATTGAAACAAAGAATAGTTTGAGAATAATAAATATATATATATATATATATATATATTATGCTTGCAGTGGTATAATATATGAAGTTACATACTGCATTACGTCATTTGTGTTTGTCTTAACCTTTTAAAGGTGTTTGTCGTTATTGCACTGTGATGTTATTTGCAGTTTGTTGTTCGTTGTTGAATGTTACTTCTGTTCTTATTGATGAAGATTGATGTTTGTTTTTTTTTTGTTTGTTTTTATAAATCTCATGCAATCCGATCTCTAGTTTATGAAATAAGAAAACCTGTTAACTGCAAATGTATTAATAACGTGTTTCCTAATCCTATAATCGATATTAGTGAATATTAAAAAGAAAAACATGAGAAGAAGAAAAAAGAAAAACAAGAAGAAGAAGAAAAAAAAAGAAAAAAAAAAAAGAAGAAAAAAAAGTACAGCTTTCAAAATGAAAGCCAATACGGAAATTCATTTACAACATCCGTTTGTACTCTCGCGAGATTTTCTTGCTTTATGAGCCTAATGCGAGATTACCTGGAGGTGTCAATACTTTCCTTTATTGTTAGCACAGATTAGACGCCTCCAAACAATGTCAATAGCTTAAACGGTATTGGGGAAAACTGTAATATGAGCAAAATGTGTTTGTTTTGAATTTACTTTATGTTATATAAGAGGTATGTGTGGAATCACTATGTAAATAAGACAATGAGCTTTCCATAGTGACGTTTTCCAGTCTGTGGTTAGACAATCGAAATTTGAATCAGGTAATTTTTATCGTGATCACGTTCCAATAAATATGTCTTGACCTGGTAGCAAAGTTTCTGGGTTTTAGACCCATGAAAACGCGCATGAACTTCAGTTGTTGTAACCACATTTCAAACAAAGATTAAAGGAAGTACGTATAAGTTACATGGCTATCAAACGGTAATCTTTTAAACTGAATAACTTATTTTTTTTTTTTTTTTTTTTCAGGTCTTATTTGCACCAAATCTTACCAACTTAAAGTAACCTTTCACGTGTTTGAGTAGTTCTCTCGTGGAAACACATCATAAATTATCTTCATAAATATTTCTTGTTCTTTAAATAACAGAGTGCTTAACCTCTTGTATTTAAAAATATTGACCAATAATCAATGTTTGTTTCTGTCACTAAACATGCAATGAACAGTCCATTCTTTAAGTCAAATACACAAAAAAATCGTCTGTGACAATATATAATGACGCAATGACTATTTTGAATGGTATATGTTTAGATAACAAATCTGTAGATATTTCCAACGACTTTAATTTTCTTTTTTAAACAGATACATGAAATCCTGATAGAGCTAATCGATCAGCATAACTCATGATAACTGACTGCTAACTAAATCCTACTACACAAATATTTATTTATCTGAGACAGAAGTAGATGAATAAACTTTTAGCTAACACAATGTTATTTCAGTGGTGACACATTTTAAATAACAAATCAGACTGCTGCGGGAATCTATTACACAGTTTCCATGACGGAATGTATTATCATTCTTATGCGGCCATCTTGTATTACTAGCCTCCTTTCTGAACTTTATTGTATGGCTCACGTTAACGACACGTTAATACGGAGAAAGGTAAAATTACGTTGTGTGTGTGTGTGTCACCAGTGAATTTGCCCGCTCTGGTTTATTTGAAATAGATTAGAAAGGTTGATCACGTGATGCAGCAGTGTTTGAGAAAGCGAAGACGTCTGCTCTGGTATAACAATTCAGTTCGGTTCGTTGCAGTCTGATTGACAATTAGTTTAGAGAAGGTTGGAGAATGTCTCGGAATTTCGTCTTGTTTAATCTTTGAAAAACAGTTCAAGTCGATTGTATAATGATTATTATCAGTATTTACATTGTTATATAATTGTCATTATTATTATTATTATTATTATTATTATTATTATTATTATTATTATTATTATTATTTTTACTAAATTATTTTTTTGTTTTTAATTGCGGATCTCTGACTCCCTCTCTCTCTCTCTCTCTCTCTCTCTCTCTCTCTCTCTCTCTCTCTCTCTCTCTCTCTCTCTCTCTCTCTCTCTCTCTCTCCCCACTAATGAAATTACTTTTCTTTTCAGTTTTATTTGTAAAATAGTAACTAATATAGTAACAAAAGCAACCAGATACTTGTTTAATTCATTAATTTTGTTACCTAAAGAACAAAGTAAGCAAAAACAAAGATATCTAAACAAAATCGTAAACAGCTTTCTGGAGTATTTATATTTACATCACCATCGTAACACTTCTGTGGTTTACATTAAAGGCAATAACGTCTTTGAAATTTAATGTCTAACAGTAAACAATAAACATAAAACGTGTCCTTGAAACCGCCTACATTGTTTCTCTCTAAGCAAAGACACAGTTGCCTGGTTAACGCTTTGATGGAGAAGCTCAAAACAATCATCCACCCCCACGTCAAGTGCAAAAGTCCAAATGACAAGATTCACTGTTTTGTCTAGTGAGAAACAAATACAAAACCTTCACCTATTTATTCCTGTAGTTTCAAACGTTTATCGATACAAAAAAAATATTCTCTTTAAATAAATGCTTTAAGTAACTAAAACATGATTTATTTAATTATGTTTTTGTTTTTTTTTTTTTTTTTTCTGTGTCTCTCTCGGTTTCTTTTCACTTTTATTTTTGATTATTATTATTATTATTTTATATATATATATATTTTTTTTTTTTTTTTCACTCGTGATATGTACGATTACAAAATTACAAATGACATTGCAGTGGGTGACCGATATATCGATAACTCTGATATAAGAAGTGTAATGTTTACAGTACTTCAGGAAAACTGGTAAGTAAATTATTGCCATACTTATCAATATTTATGAGATCTTGAAGCTGTATAAAGTACAACTGTTCAAACAAATACGCTTGCACTGTTATTGACGAAGGCGTCGCGACCACGACAACATCAACAGTAACAACAACAACAACAACAACAACAAACAAAAATAATATAAAACTCAACTATAACAATAGTGATAAACTATTGGTAACAAACACAAAGACAAAAAAAAAAAAAAAAAAAAATACGTTTTAGAACAATGTCAACAATAACAACAACAACAACACAAATTCCTCGCTTTTGTCTACTACATAGGGAAGCTGAAGTAATTCATTACGCAGTGCGATTATGACGTCATTAGCGTAACCGATGCAACGATGTTAGTGATGACGACAGCGAAGAAAAAAAAAAAATTGGCAAAATATGACGTCATCCAAATCTCCTAGTCCTTGATTATTAATGGTGACCAGAATATCAAAACATATTTAATAACAAGAACAACAACAAGAACAACAATAATAATAATAATAAATCATTTTAGTTCCGTGAACATGTATTTGAAAAAAACAAAACAAATAGTTGGCTTGTTGCGTCCTGTTTAAATGAATCATGTTATAGCAGAGTTCATTGTTTATTGTGTTTACACTTTATATATGAATAATGATTTACGATGTAAAGTACGCACGAGACAGATATCATTTAAAACAACATCACTGCAGCCGTTGTAAATATTTCATTAACTGTTTAATTTCTGTTGCTGTGGTTACCGCTGGGGACACGCTGGTTAAATTGAAAACCTGTTGTTGTGTGTTTACTCACATCATTTTGATTAAGTTAGTGTTTATCCAAGCACATCAGTTTTTAACGTTTGTTGTTTGTTTGTTTAAGTGACATAAATCAGCAACAACAACAGCAGCAACAACAACAGTAATAATAATAACAACAACATGAATAATAATAACAATAAGAACAACAACATCAACAAAAACAAAAGACTACCACTACCATGTGAACATCATCCGTAGCATGTAACATCATCAAGAATGACAACAACAGTAATAGTAACAACAACTGTGGTAATACTAATACTAATGGTAATAGTTATAGCATCTGCTGGTGTTGTAGTAGCAGTAGTAGTAGCAGTAGTAGTAGCAGCAGTAGTATGAGAGAAAAGTAATACTGAAAACTACTACTACTGCTGCTACTACCACTGCTACTACTACTGCTACTACAACAACTACATACGCTATAACTACTATACACTATATATATACACACACACAGACACACACACACACGCACAACAATCAAAACAATAGATATTAGGTATATAAGTATAATAATAAGTATAATTTTAGCAAAGTTTAAATTTATTTTATTTTTATTTATTTTTATTTTTTTTGCGTTTCTAACACATGATTTTTCAAAGCTGTCAGCAGCGACTGTTTATTGACATAAACGAGTTTGCTTTGTGAATTTATGAAAAGAAAACAATCGTTAAGGATTATTTTCAGCTATACGGCGAGCGATCGATGCTATTCTGTCAAGTATTATTACCAAGTGAACGAGGATTTTCGCGCGAAAATTAATCAGCTGAAAACGAAAAGTAAATAATTCGGTCCAGTATACAGATGAAAAGCAGAACGATATTTAATTTTCGTTTTTCTTCTTTTTTGAAAAGCTACAAGGAACGAAAAATCGAAAAAAAAAAAAAAAAAAAAAAAAAAGAACCTCTTAAAAAGCACAAATTAAGATTTGTGATTTAAGACAAAAATCGATAATCTGAGCAAAACGAAAACAGAATGACATAAGAGAGAGTGTGTGGAGTGTAAAATGTATGGGGGGTGATGTCAGGTTTGTGGAGATGGTTTGTCTGGGCAGGTGTGTGTCTGTGCTATTTATTAAGCTAGATGTGGATGCCTGTGTCTAATTGTGCTTACTTTTGTACCTGTGATTATACCTTTTAATGTCTTCTTACAAATGGTCTTATGTGTCTGTGTATATTTTTATTTTTTATTTACATATGTTTCTACAGATACAAGCGTATACAATATGAGGATATCATGTTTTGGACTGTGGAAAACAATACACAAGAAGCATACACGTTTGTCTGTGTGTGCGTGTGGATGTGCGTGCATATGTCATTTTCCTTCCTCATGCATACTCTCTCTCTCTCTCTCTCTCTCTCTCTCTCTCTCTCTCTCTCTCTCTCTCTCTCTCTCTCTCTCTCTCTCTCTCTCTCTCTCTCTCTCTCCCCTCCCTCTAACTCCCTCTCTTTTTGTAATGAAATACTTTTGTTTTTCTGTTTTATATCTAAATAATAACTACTACAGTTACAATTTGAAACTACTATATTAATGGCACAAAGAGTTTTCAACGATTTAATGCAGAGGTATTGAATTACCAAACTGCCTGCGGAGTTGAAGATGTTTTATTGGTAAATACTGACACGACAAACCGCAGCGGCTACTGATATAACACAGAATATGTAACGAAATCCTCCTTCAAGCCAAACAGACACCAGTGTAATATATTTCATCTGTAGGACAGTGTTGTCCATTCTCCAAAGATCTGGGTCCTTTTAGCTGAATGCCAATGAAATGAAAACCTATGACCTATGTAACGAATAATAGTTGTTATCTAATATCGTCATACAATACGTCTCACTGTTCATCTCTTGTATTTAGAAGTGTCCAGAACACACTAAACCATGATTTGCTTGATGTTATATATTTATTTTATTTTGTTAGGACTTTATAACACGAATAGTTATTTGACTTAAAGAAGAGAAAGAAGAATGGGGTAGGATTAGAGGTGAGAGAGAGAGAGAGAAGAGAGAGAGAGAGAGAGAGAGAGAGAGAGAGAGAGAGAGAGAGAGAGAGAGAGAGAGAGAGAGAGAAAAAAAAGATTGATGATGATGATGATGATGATGATGATGACGATCACCGTAAATAGGAATTAGAAGATTTTTTCATTTTAAAATTAACAATGTATATTCTAATATATAACCAAATATAGTTTTATATAAATAGAATAAATATCATCACGCTGTAATTATGTTGACTCAGATTACGAGAACGTCATTAAAGATAATTAATTAATATTTATTTATATATAATATAAACACACTGAAGAGAAGAGATCGATATTTCAGACAGCATCGTATTTTCAAATTAGTCAGCAACAACAACAACGTTTACACTTTCACTCAGTCAATCGATTTATCAGTTATTTCTTTTCTTCATTTTTAATACATATACACACTCTCTCTCTCTCTCTCTCTCTCTCTCTCTCTCTCTCTCTCTCTCTCTCTCTCTCTCTCTCTCTCTCTCTCTCTCTCTCTCTCTCTCTCTCTGTCTCTCTCTCTCTCTCTCTCTGTTTGTCTCTCTCTCTCTCTCATACACACACAGAGAACAAGACAGACAGACACACACACACACACACACACACATATTAATTAATTAATTCAGTTAAGTGCACAAAGGTTATTTCGTTAAGACAATTCATCTCCGTCAACATTTTCCATTCAGACGTTCATAAAAGTAACAAATTAAACGCCAAATATGGTGGGCTATATATTTAAATACGGGCCTTTTCCGACAAAGCTTTCTTCAAAATGTTTGAGGTATGTTTATGACGGCAGCTCTAGGTTATTCATTTCACTGAAATCAGTGGCAGTTCTAGCGGATGTAAGGGGTTTGTGGTGTCTGCTGCAGTTTTTGCCTGAATACTTTCGAATATGCACTCCAGAAAAATCAAAATAAATCTTATGAAGTGCTTTCACTGTTATCTAGTTTCGCGAATATTTTTTCTTAATTTTTTGCGATTACAACTTCACAGGTCGTTAATGTTTGGAAAATTCGTCACACATTAATTATATTAAAAATAATAATAATAAGAAGAAGAAAAAAAAAAAAAAAATAAGTCGACTGTGTATGTTTATTTATATTTTTGTATCCTATAACAGAGAAAGAAATGAGAAAAGATAATAAAAAAAAATAAAAAAATAAAAAATATAAGTATCGGAAAGAGACAGACAGAAAAGACAAAGTCACATAAAAAGACAGAAGGAAAAGAAGAAAAGGCAACGTTCTAAAAATAGATCAAATACGACTCTCTATTGACCATTGCCTATCTCAAGGTTTCGCTGAAAAACACCTGTTTCTGCTCCTTCACTGTGACACTGACACCTGACAATGTGTCAGTCACTTGATCGTTATTCTATAAATAGGACTAGGCATCCATTTTTTTCTTTTCCAATTTGTTTTTTTGTTTTTAAAGAAATAAAAAAAAAAAAAAAAAAAAAAAAAACGGATAAAAGAAAAAGAGAAGAAATAATTTTAAAAAAATAAAATTAAATTAAAAACAATAGACCTGGTTTTTCAAATTCTTTGACTCTATTTGTAAGTTTTCTTTTTTAATTACTATTATTATTATTATTATTGTTGTTATTATTATTTTTAATAAAGCAACGGATGGTTTAGGTTTTAGAAATGTATATATATGTTTGTCTGAGTGTATGTGTGTGTCTGTCTGTATGTCTGTCTGGTATGTACGTCTGTCTCTCTCTCTCTCTCTCTCTCTCTCTCTCTCTCTCTCTCTCTCTCTATATATATATATATATATATAGAATGTACGCACATTTATATGCGTTTCTGTTCAGTCTGTACTTCAGTATTTGTATATTTACGTACGGGAATTTTAAATAAAAACACCACACATTACTCTAGTCTGTTTTACGATGAATATTTTAAAATAACGAGCAACTTATACTCACTAGTTGTGATTGAAATAATGTCGTTCATGCGTGCGTACGGGCAATTTGTCGATGAATGCAAAGTCTACAAACCTCTAATCTCACAGGGAATCGACAGATGCTTACTGTAAGATAAATAAACTTTTCTACTGTGTGAGATCCGCGACAGATAAAAGGTCGCAGGATCGACTCTCGAGGTGCGACCAGTACAGTGTTTATCATTTCAGACATCTCTGTATATCGACTATTGTAAGGTGTAGATATATCAAGTATGTTACAGTTAATCGATTGTATATGGTTATTGTTATTACAGCATACAAGGACAGAAAACACGTACGCAAAAAAAAAAAAAAAAAAAACGCACGTATATCTACATAAATAATAATAACAGTAGCTACAGTAATAATAATAATAATAATGAAAACAGAAATAACAATGAAAATGGTGAAAATGATAATAGTGATAACAATAAAAACAACGGTAATAATAATAATAATAATGATAATAACAATAATAATAATATTAATAATCATAATATAATGTAATATTAATAATTACGTTCTGAGCTTTCGTTAAAAAAAATATACATTTATTCATTTATTCATTTATTCATTTACATAGACTTTCATGCGTATCTTTCAAACTGCATTAAAACCACGCGGTATCCATTTAATAATTTTAACACCCGAAAAACTTCAACGAAGTCACCTTGTAGCTTTGTGCTTTAAAGGTGACATTCCAGTTGCCACACCTCGGTGATTCTGTGCGGTTTAGATTATATTTAAGTGCATTTTTAAAAAAAACATATAATACCATAGTTTCGATTTCCTACTGTGTCACTGTATAATGTGTCACATACGTTTTGAGTTACAGTATTACTTGGCAAGACCCTCGTTAATTTCAGAATGTACACGAAGCTGTTACAGCTTGCAAAATATTATCAGATGTGATTTTTTGTTCAGTGTATCAAACTATGCATATATATGTGTATGTACGTGTGTGTGTGTGTGTGTGTGTGCACAGAGAGAGAAAGAGATAGACAGACAGATAGACAGACAGACAGAGAGACAGAGAGAAAGACAGACAGACAGAGAGAGCGAGAGAGAGAGAGAGAGAGAGAGAGAGAGAGAGAGAGAGAGAGAGAGAGAGAGAGAGAGAGAGAGAGAGAGAGAGAGAGAGAGAGAGAGAGAGAGCGACAGACAGACAGACAGACACACATATAATTATGTAGGGCATCCTTCAATTTTATCTTTCATTCGATATTAACTTCTTCCTAGTTCTTTCTGACCCGATTGTTTCGTTCTTTTATTCTTTTCCGTCTTCTTTCTTGTTTGTTTTTTTCACTATAGAAACACATTTGAGCATTTATTGTATACTTGAATAATAAAAGTTGGTGATGCACACTTGAACGAGTTTTAAGAGTTAATAGATACGTTTCAGTGATTCTCAAAAGAAACACATTTTTTCTCCCACGTACTACTAGAAAGGCATCGCTGAGAACGAAAAGAATTTTTTTATTTTTTTTTTATTATTATTATTTTTTTAATAACAGTAAAGAACACTAGAAAACATACTTGGATATAACAATAGGAAAGAAGAATGTGGAAAAGAATGTGGGCTATCTGCAGTTCATGGGATGGAATAGGTTTAATGCTTTCAGTCGAAGTTCTTGTCCTTTCTTGTTTTTCTTTTTTCTTTTTACTACTACTACTACTATTACCATTAGCACTACTACAAAAGCTGCGACTGCTATTCTTATTATTATTATTATTATTATTATTATTATTTATCTATTTTGTATTATTTTATTTAATGCCATTTAACTTTTTTGTACATTTTATTATATACTTTGTCTTTTTGACAAGATCAACGTGAGAGAACAAACCACTCTTAAGAGATACTTCAGTACATTATGTAAGACCAATTACTAGGCATCAACTGTACATGTTCGTTTGGACATATCTTTATGCGTTTAAGTCCAGTTGTTAGAAATAAGAAAACCCTCTTTTTCTTAACTATTCGTATTCACCAGTAGCCACCTTTCATAACGTACAAAAAAACAAATAACGAATCTTGATTATATTTGGAAAAAACCAACAAAAACGGACGGTTCCCTGAAGATGAATTGACTATGTAATTTACGGCCTGTCAGATATGTATTATGTTGCCCTTCTAAATACTAGGATATTTTATTACACAATTTTGTAGGCATTACAGTAAGAACCCAGACTACTGATGCATGACAGACCTTGGACCACGTTCGATCGTGTGGGAAGATTGTTAACCAGGTAAAGTCACGTCACAGAAAGACAAAAGTCGATTATCTCTGTCGGAATTTTTCGTATGCGTTTGAAACTGAACAATAGTTAATAATTATAAATACAATATTATTTCGTTTATTTGTTGATTCAGTGGCAGGTTCAAAAGTATTCGAATTGTGCTGCAGGTTTTAGTTTGTTATATACACACGTTACAAAATTAAATCGTTTGCATAATACAAACTAGAATAATTATCGATAGAACACCTAATTCATTTGTTTTCTCGCGTGCACGTATGAAATCTCGCGTGACCGTTATTCACGAGATTTGGCTGGTAGAATTCTTATCACTATTGTACTCTTTTTTTTTTTTTTTTTTTTTTTTTTTTTTTTTTTAAATAACTTATACAAAATAAACAGAACCCAGACCTATTATTTAGTAGTTTATTTCATGGGTAAAAGTTTTATTTTTGTCGAGACACAGTCTGCCGCAGTGAAATCTACAACGGCCACCTGTTTTAATCACGTCTGTTCAATGAAATGAAAAGTTAACGACACAGAACAAACTGGCGCAGACGATTTTTTTTTTTTTTTTTTTTTCCCCCGTTTACACTTGATCTTCTCTGGTCAAATGTAAAATTGTCGTTTCACCTCTTTTGATGAAATCTCAATTATCGTTAATACAACAGGTCAAATGGCGAGCGCTTACCACCTCGGCATGCTTCATTCCCTTTCTGGTATTGACGCTATTGACTAACGCCATTTACCGGATTTTGTTTTAAGTCTGCGCTAAACAGATAATTACCAAGTTCGTGCAGTCAGGCTTAAGGATGAAAACATTACTAAATCTGTGGTCTTCACTTCTGCCCTTAACGTTCACTAGATACTCGTGTCTGTACATATATAAAAAAGAATATTTGTTTAACGATACTTTAGCCTACTTTGTTAGCCGATGCTATTCAAGATGGTCAATAAAAGAAAGACTTTGTGTATATATATAGGAATTCTTCTCAGGATCGGAAAGGGTGTGCTTTGCTAGACTGGTTTGAAACG
>CM022666.1:14153105-14175605 GCA_012295275.1 Chrysomallon squamiferum
TAACTTCTGTACATTTTTGTCCTTTTAGGAAAGGTCATCAAACAGGCCGACCCTTGTACCGCCTGATACAGCGATGACCAGTTTGTACATATTTGCATATTAATTAATATTAATGAGTGATGCACGCTTGCATATCAGTATATCACGTGGCGAGAGAGTGCAGGCGTCCTATTTTTTACCTGTAACGAAGATGTGATGGATTATCTAATTACATATCTCAGGTAAGCAAATGAAGACGTGTTTTGATTTATTTTCTCTTCAAATAGAAATCGTTGTTGTGGCCGCCTCTGTTAAAGATGATGTGATGTTTTAACAAATGAGAAAGGACATGTCCTTACGTACGTACATATTTGCACAGACTGTATCAGGAGCTTCGATGTATTTTCATACTTCATACTCGTCTCTCTCTCTCTCTCTCTCTCTCTCTCTCTCTCTCTCACACTCACACACACACACACACACACACAAACACACTCACACACACACACACACACACACACACACACACTGATTCATTTGCTTTTTTATCGGTTATTATTATTTTTTTTTCTCCGTGTACCATCAACATTTCACATAGCAAACATATATTCTAATATAAGACTTTATACTTATACATAGTCTTAAACACACACGCGCGCACACACACAGACACACACAGACACACACACACACACACACATATATCGATACTTGAATACTTGAATACATACTCGCGTACACACACACACACACACTGACGGATATACACGGAAAGACTGGTTTATTCAGAGAGTTCATCGAACCGATCGAGAATGGAAACCCCAGAGATGTGCAATTACAACGTAAAATATCTACAAACAAAAGTGATGGATGGGCGAACGTTCGTTCTCATTCGTCCATTGTTTTGTGAGGAATCAAATCATTCTACACGCTTGACCACACAATCGGCGAATCCCGTGTTGACGTACGTGAAGTGCCACAAACAAACCCCGGAAACAATACCGGTCAAAAGTTGAAACACGTCTTACAGATCTGACCAATGGGAAACCGCCTTTCGTACATCATAGCGTCCGCCGCTGAACTACCTGTGCATGTTTTATTTCTTTTTTCTTCTTGACAGGTAACTAATAAAGATAAATAAAAGAAACCGCTGACAATCATCACTCATCACGTTTGATGGATGTAGGGACGAGATGAAAGGGGTGGGGGGGGTGGGGGAGAAGATAAAACCCGCCATAGTTCGATTAAGACGAATGTTTTTTGTTGTTTTTTTTTTTTCTGCTATGGCGGCTTTCCTTGGTTTTTGCAGACGAACAAAAGTTTTGGCGGTGATTCATGGATCCGGCCGTTACGACACAAATAATGATGAATTTGTACCTAGTGTCAGTTTGATGATGATCCATTGTATTCCCGGACGCGTATAATCACAGAAAGGTCAAGAACGAAATGGTCGATGGATCTACATCAAGAGAGAAAGAACAGGAATAAATCAATAAATGGTATAACATGCAGAGATTGACAGACAGACAGACAGACAGACAGTCAGACAGAGGCGAGAGTTTTAGAGATGGATCATACCCCGGTGACAAGATGGCGCTCTTATGCATACAAACACTATCTATCAGTCTGTGTGTCACTCTCTCTCTCTCTCTCTAAGTCTCTTACATATTCGTATTCGATTTCTAGACCGAAACACTGTTAGAAAGAAAGAGATATACACAGGGAAAGAAAGAGAGGAAAACAAAGAGAAATAAGAGAGAGAGAGAGAGAGAGAGAGAGAGAGAGAGAGAGAGAGAGAGAGAGAGAGAGAGAGATAGATTAAAAAAGAATATTTATGAGAACATAAAACAATTTAAAAAGAAGAAAATTCCTTTCAAGAGAAAATTCCTTTTGTTCGTTTATTGAACAATATACTTTGCGTTAAGCCAGTTTAACAGCAGTGCATTTATGTTGTGAAGCAGGCAATGAATGCATCTATTATATTTTACTATTGCTTGCCGTAATCCATGAAAGCACTAAAACAGAAAAATAAAAAAGAACAATAAAAAATCCACAGTTCCTTTCAGCCATAAAAATATTTAACAGAAATGTAAATGTAAGTGGACTGATTTATTGACTACCAAGAAATGTTTACTGAGTAATGTTCTGTGTGTGACTTGTGTAGATAACTGAAGAAAAAGAAGAAAAAAAACGTTCGACCTTCAGATTACAGCTGTACTAGAAACAAATACAAGTATGAAATTTACTGAAAGAGTACATCCATCTTCTGTCATAAAAAATGGCTCTTTTGTTGTTGTTGTTGTCTTGCTTTTATTATTATTATTATCTGGAAGTAATGATTTTTTGGGTGGGGTTTATGACAACACAACAGATATTCATTTATATTTCTTTCATGTGATATCTTTAATAAAGAAAAAAAAGAATGTATGAACACGTTTCTGAAAAATGTTATATTTTATATAACAAACACGGATCATATACACGACATAGTCAAACGTTCGACCGGTAACAATCGATCCTGTGTCGGCAGCATTTGTGCTGAACGTTTCTCACTTTGCTACACACAGATCCCATTACCACATTGATTTTACACTTTTAGAAAGATTCGTATGTCTCAAAACCGTAAAAAAAAAAAAAAAAAAAACTTTATGTAATAAAAGTAGCCGTCGACAAGTATCGATCCCGCGTTGATCTCGGTCTAAATGGCGAACACTTTGCCGCCATCCGTTAATTGTGTGAACATTAAAAGGTTAATACAACCTTAATACTTTAAAAGCCGGAGTATTAACAGACGCACTTGATTGTCTTTCTTTCCATCAAAAAGCAACGCCAGATAATCACGCGTTGAAAGTTCTTTAATGAATGCCGAGGACACTTGATGTCAGTGTCAAAGACAGGAAAAGTTCATTACACATTTAAATGCCAACGTCTGCCGCCCTAAGCGGCCGTTCTTTAAGGGCAGTCTCGTTTTGGTGTGACCTTCACCGATAATGACTTCCGCTAATTGCACTGACAAATGCTGCGGCTGGCTCTTTTGAAATCCAGCGGATTACAAGGGTTTGTTGACCAGAGAGGAAAAAGCCTCAAAGGACAATGGTGTTAATTAACTGTTAATTGGCCTCGTTTTCGTCTCTAATTAGCATTCCTGGTCGTGACACCGGCGTTAATCATGCTTGCAGGTTTCGACATAGCAACATTTCTTAACAGTCCAACTAATCTCTTCTGACATTGATGCAGATCTAAATGGGGAAAGGGGACGGTATCACAAAGCCTTGATTTTTGTTTTGTCCACTTTTCTTCATTATCATTCTCTCCCCAGAAACTGTTTCAGTCATTTTAACCTGTTTATCATTGTTCAGTTTTGGGTTTTCATATCCATGAAAACGGTTTTAACATGAATGTACAAATCTCTTTGAGATGGGCACTTTTTTTTTTTCTTTACACCGTTAAACCATCGGCGATCTGAATATGGATGATCCCTTTTAATATAATCCTGCAACGGTCGATGGGGCTGGGGCTGTATTGCCAGGGTCAGAGTTGGGTGGGGTTATTCTATCTGAAAAAAGGAACAGTTTTGTTGTTATACCTGGTAAAGCATGGGTTAGTATCCTGGAAACGTTTGATTTAATCGTTCATGCAAAAAAAAAAAAAAAAAAAAAAAAAAAAAAAAAAAAAAAAATCTAATGCAACACCTCGTTTTTCATTATTTGTTTAAAGATTGTGAATTATATGTCATGTACAAACGTGCTTGTTAAAATCAAGACATAAAAATATGAAGTAAATGTTTAATTAACGTTGCTTGATCTGCCTGTCTGTCTGTCTGTCTGTCTCTCTGTGTGTGTGTGTGTGTGTGTGTGTGTGTGTGTGTGTCTTTGTGTGTGATACAAACAAACAGCAGTAACAGTAAATCTTCTGGTTTTTCTTTTATACTACATGTGTATGAAAAAGCATGCTACTCTTAAAAATCAACACCAAGAACGTCAAACATGATAAATATAAGAAACGAAAGGCGCAACAATAAGGGTTACTTCCAACAAATTACCAAGCAATGAAAAACTTAAAACGTTGTCACACGATATCAGCAGAAACATAAAGCCAATGGGTTACTCTTACGAAATATTGCCAACAGATGTCAAACATACTTGTTGTAATGAAAACAAAATGTGTAAGACAACAAGCATGGGTTACTCCTACGAATTAACAGCAAGCAATCTTTTAACAGCTAAAGAAAAATTAGCTAAAAAGAACCATAATAATAAAAATAACAATAAAACTAATAAAATAAAAACCTCAACCACCGGGTTTTCAGCTGGTTTACCGAACAGCTGACACTTGAAATGTATAAATCGTTACGCCGCTGGGTTTGAAGTTGTTAAAGAGTTAATTGTTTTTTTATAAACAGTCGGAGATGAGTCAGTGTAACCGCAGCCAGCGCTTGATTGACGTCATGTTACACCTTGTAACAACATCCTAGCCTCTGTGTTCAGTTTATTTTATATACGTCTGTCTGTCTGTCTGTCTGTCTGTGTCTGTCTGTCTGTATCTTTCTATAAAAAAACAAAATAAAAAATATATATATGTCTGTATCTTTATCTATATGTATACATCTCTCTCTCTCTCTCTCTCTCTCTCTCTCTCTCTCTCTCTCTCTCTCTCTCTCTCTCTCTCTCTCTCTCTCTCTCTCTACCTCTCTCTCTCTCTCTCTCTCTCTCTCTCTCTCTCTCTCTCTCTCTCTCTCTCTCTCTCTCTCTCTCTCTCTCTGTCTCTGTGTCTCTGTATATATTTTTTTAATATCGATGCATCGATATTGTTAGACTATTCGGCCAAAGAAAAAGGTTGCTGATAATTAAATCTCAAACAGCTGGATAGAATAAAATATATCTTTCGGACAACATATATGATTTCGCAATTTGACGTCATCGTATTTTTCCAGTTGGATATCAGGCGTTATCTGACAATAAAGTGTGACAAAAATTGACAATATACACGAGGTGGTAGTATTACTGATATTTTAGATTTATCAGGAGTAGATGGAAAATGTTTACAAATCTCCGCCAAGCTGAATACTATTTCTTTCTTCTTGTTTATTGTGCAACAG
The DNA here is from genome assembly GCA_012295275.1 of Chrysomallon squamiferum. Lineage (NCBI taxonomy): Eukaryota > Metazoa > Mollusca > Gastropoda > Neomphalida > Peltospiridae > Chrysomallon > Chrysomallon squamiferum. The sequence continues at coordinate 14,158,183 of CM022666.1, forward strand.
CAACAACACCAACTACAACTACGAAACCAATGCTACTGTTACTACCATTACTACTACAACTACTTCTACTACTACTGCTGCAACTTGAGCTACAACTGCTAGTACTTTTATAAAATATTTTTCTTTCTATTTACGAAATAACCGGACGACAAAAATTTAAAAAAATCATTTTATCCTGCCAACCTTGATATTTATTATCATACTTTATTATTACTAAAGGTTGCTCGCTGACTTCTAGAGGGTATACAATAACATGAGACTACTTATTATGTATTTAGATCTCTTGTGAATACCTCTATCATCAAAATAAAAAATATATATTTATTTACGAGCAGTAAATGAACGATGGAATTCAATTAATCATTTAAGAACAAGGAAGCAACTAACAATATTTGTGAATATTAAATGAAATAAACAAAGACAGCTTAAATAGACCACTGAACGGCAAAAATAAAGCAATAACCTGTTAATGGATCATAAAAAGAAAGAAACAACAGCAAATAGTTGATGAGGACGGGTTGAGAAAAGTAATAAAATTGTATACGTGGTCATCAGATGGGATGTGTGCGATATAAAACAAAACAAAAATATAACAAGGTTGTTTTAAGTCAATACAATATTCAAAAGCGAAATAATAGAGTAACGTTAGGTAAGAACTTACGTAACAGATAAGTAGGCAGGTACGTAAACAGGTAGATAATTAGCAATTAGACAGAAAACAGACAGTAACAAATAGGTAGACAAATAGATAGATAGATATATTAGTCTGATAGAAATTCACATATTGTTACTAATAATTTGATATAGATATCTTAATTGTTAAAAAAAGGAAAAAATACACATTGTTTATATATGAGAGAGAGAGAGAGAGAGAGAGAGAGAGAGAGAGAGAGAGAGAGAGAGAGAGAGAGAGAGAGAGAGAGAGAGAGAGAGAGAGAGAGAGAGAGAGAGAGAGAGAGAGAGAGAGAAAGAGAGAGAGAGAGAGAGAAGAGAGAGAGAGAGAGAGAGAGAGAGAGAGAGAGAGAGAGAGAGACCTGCATCAAACAAATAAGAACTCTTTTGATAAGTCAGTTGTGTAAGATAGCCTCTTTTGTTTTTTTGTTTTTTAATTTTAATTTTAATAATTAGTGTTTGTGTGAGTGTGTGTGTGTGTGTCTGTGTGTAACTCTCTGTGTGTGTGTGTGTGTGTGTGTTGGTGTGTGTGTGTTTAAAAAAAAACGAAATTGCAAATTAGCTAAACATTTTGAATACAGAATGCTGTTAAATAAAGCATTTAATTTTTAACGGAAATAACGAGGTTACGCGAAAGCTTCATTTTAAAATTACGGAAATACTAATGCGATATTCATTAAACATTCCGCGACTGGCACAAAGTGATAAATCTAAATATGATGTGTCCGTAAACCGCGAAATTCAGAAAATAAACACGAACGTAATTTAAAACAGATTAATTATACATACATGTATTTAAAGTACACGTCCAAACATTCACCTCTGTTACGTAAGGGGTTACCATAACCAGAACCATCACAGTATGACGCGCACTGACCTAAATACGTCACAACGGGGGTCATAAAAGTTAACAGTTTAAACATCAGACGTCAAGCTGTTTTACAAAAACGCTTGATTTTATTTTAATAATTCACAGTAAGCCTTGCATATGACTGCATGGAAATTTAATTTAAATTCAAACTATAAAAACCAGGGAGTGTCCGAAATAAAATATGCTAAGCTGTGCAAAAATAAGAAGAAAAAAAAAATAATAATAAAAATAAATAAAATATGGCCGCCAGCGTTCCCGAAATAGAACTTGGTTTAGGTTTGAGTATGGTTGATAACCAGTGACATATGTTAATTAATTTTTAACGTAATAACTGATTTTTAATAATAATAATAATAATAATAATAATAATAATAATAATAATAACAATAGTAGTAGTAGTTGTAGTAGTATAAAAGTAGTAGTTGTTGATGTAGTAACAACAACAACAATAACAATAACAATAACAATAACAATAACAATACAATGACAATAATATTGATGAGAAGATGAAGAAGAAAAATAATAAGAAAGAAAAAAAGAAACAGATAGTAAACTTTGGACATTTCATGACGATGATGACAATAAATTGATGCTTAATGCTACCTCAGTTAATTTTAAACACCGACACTTTGTGGTCTATAAAATTATAAAATTAAAATTAATCCAGAGATTTTCAACAGACAAAGATAAAGAAGACTGAATTCTCTCCCACAGAGGGGGAGGGAGGCGTGATATATTCGACCCTCGGGCTAAAAGGAATATATATATATATATATATATATATATATATATATATATATATATATATAACTAAAGATATCAAGTTGTAAATATATATTGAAAGAGCAGAGAAAGACATTCACTATTTATATAGTCTAATGTAGTCAATAAAATATTACGTCATTTCAAGTTGTTGTTATTACGTCTGTTGCTACATCTCCAACTACTACTACTACTACTCGTACTCCTGCTCCTAATTCTACTACCGTTAATATAACTACAGCTACCATGACGACTACTACTACTATATGAATACATACAAACATGTATACACACATACATATATATATATATATATATATATATACATCCTTGTATACACACACACACACACACACACACACATACACATATATATTAGACAAACATATATATACATATATTATATACATACATACACATATATTATATATATATATACACACACACACACACACATATTTATAAATAAACATTTTGTATTGTTAGTAAGCAGTATATTAAAGGTGAGATGACGCATACATTAACTTCCGTGTTCAGAGTAAAGACTGATATGAAGTGGCTACCAGTGTGAAATTTCATTTATTACAGTTATTATTCGCCTCCTTTCATCCGTTACTCTGCAGTAAACTGACTAATGTCAGATATATTCAAATAATGGTTAGCGAGTACGTAGCTATCGATAATACATGCTAGTGTTATTGCATAAGTGTCGATCAACAGAGTGTGTGTGTGTGTGTGTGTGTGTGTGTGTGTGTGTGTGTGTGTGTTATATGTGGGTGGGTGTATATATATATAAAATATACACCTACTTATTAAATAAGGAAAGATTACTGTGTGTGTGTGTGTGTGTGTGTATGTGTATGTATGTATGTATGTATGTATGTATGTATGTATGTATGTATGTATGTATGTATGTATGTATGTATGTATGTATGTGTATGTATGTATGTATGTATATTATAATGTTATAATATACAGCTACTTATTAAATAAGAAAAGGTGACTGTGTCTATGTGTGTCTATGTGTGTATGTATGTATGTATGTATGTGTGTGTGTATCTATGTGTGTATGTATGTATATGTGCGCGTGTAGGTATTTATGCATCTGGTATGCATGTATGGAAGGGTGTATATGAATGTATGTGTGTGTACGTATGCAAACACATACAAACAGATATTCGCACGCACACACGCATGGACAAACACGTACACACCAGACCTGTATATACATAATTACTTATTAGTGGCCTTGTAGTAATGTGTTTGAGTGGAACATTAACTGTTGTTAACAGACAGTGTTTACTCGGAATAAATATACTGTCTATTTTTCATGCTGCTTATTTATGTGTTTATTAAATATTACTTTGATGCTGTGATACAGATATAACCAGACGTAATGTTTTAAATACTATTTATTTGTTTGTTTTGTTGTGTTGTAATAGCATGGATTGAAACTGAAATAGATGCATGTACATACATACATATACATATACATATACACACACATATATTTGTTTTACTTAAAGGACAAATTTAAAATAACAGATTGATAAGCTCTAGATTGTGTTTGCCTGTTGCTAACTTCTTTTCAAAATGTTCTGTTTTATTTTATTTTCACTCATTAACTGTTTGATATCAAATGATTTGTATCATTGAATCTTGCGATGACAAAGCGTGATGTTCAAATAATCGTATCCCACCCTCAAACAGGAATATATTTTCTTCTATTTGCATTCACTATATGTCTTACTTATTATATTGTTGATAATAAAGATATAAAGAAAAATAAATAAATACAGCTGTAATAGAAATAGATGATGACGATAATGATGAAATATCTAAACAAGATTACTACTAACAATAACATGATGATGATGGTTTATCCAAACAAGATTACTACTAATAATAACATGATGATAATGTATTATCCAAACAAGATTAACAATTAAAGAAAACAAACCTGTCTCGCTAAAAACTTGTAATTTCGTCTTCATGCGCGCACTCAACGTCTGGCACAGGCAGTTCGCAAACACTCACTCCATCCTCGTCCGTCCTGTCCCCCACGTCCCCGGGGCTGATACCCTCCCGGGGGTCCTGGTCGTGAAAACCCGACTCTGCGCTTTCTTCGTCAGAGTCTGCGTGTCCCAAACAGTACTGAACGTTACAGTCCTCCCTCAACTCCTCAATGTCATTCCCTATCTCCACGTCTATGATCAGGGCGTCGCCCGTCCCAGAAGGGACGGAACTTTGCCCGTGGAGGGTCAAGGCCTCGATCATTTCACTGGCGCTCTCCAGGTTCTCGTTTTCGTCGATCTCCTCTTCGATGTCGCCGATCTCGGAATCCAAGAAGTTCTCCTCGAACGAGCACTCCTCGTAGTTCTGCTCCTCGTCCTCGGAAATCGCTCCCAGTTTAGGAGCCGAGTTGGACTTGTTCGAGTCCGGCTTGAAGTTGTTCGCCGTGCTCAGCATCACTTTCCTCATGGGCAGAACGGACCCCGCCCTCGGCAGCGAGTTCGTGCGGAGCAGGATGAACCTCGAGTTCTGTTTGCGCAACTTTTCGCGCTGAAATTCCTTCAGTGCAAACGACAGTTTCTCCTGCAGCTGTAGCACCATCGCTTTGGCTTTCGCCTCGGTCTTGCACAGAACAGCGTGGCACCGTAACTCCATTTTCATCTTCTTGCCCTGGTGGCGGTACACCCACACGAAAACCTTTGGGGTACTTGGGATGGGCGATGCAGTAGGAAATTCTGTGGGATCGGTATTCGGTGAGGCCCTGTTCCTTCGTGTGGGCCTGGAGTCCCGATCCCGTGATCACCAGCTTCATGTCGAGGCCCGGGTGGGAGCTGCGCATGTAGTTGTTCCAAATGATTCCCACGGGTTTGTCGACGCAGCCGTCGCCTTTCATCATTGCCGTCTGAACGTTGCCCAAATACCGGACTTTGTAAGACGGATCCTCGTCACTAATCGGAAGCTTTCGCTTCCACCCGAACAAGCTCATGTTTCAACAGTTTCGGCGAACAAAACCACCGATCAACGAGAAGTAAATAAATAAATAAATAAACAAACAAACAAACGAATGAATGAATGAACGTAAAGCTTCCACAAATTACTGAATTTTTCACTAATCGAACGGTCCTGTCAAAAAAAAAAAAAAAAAGATTTTCACAAGCTGAGTGAGGTTAATGTTTATCTCATGACGTCTTTTTTTTTTTTTTTTTTTCCCTCCACCGATCGGCAGTCGTTTGACTGTTCCCAGTTACCTGAGCACGCTGGCGTCCTTTGTTGAAACCAATCGAATCGCTTACCTTTTGATAACGACGAATTATTTCCCTGTTAAAACACACACAACCGTTGATGTTGAAAGAAAGTTCCGAACTACACAGTTTCAGCCATTACTAGAGATAACCGTACGAGCAGGCGACATCTTGCTGTCTGTCGCAAATACCTGTCGACTAAATATAGATCGTGAGGAGTATTTATTCACCTGTGACACGTGACCAGGTCACGGCTTCCGATTGGCCAGCGGTCTCGCGACCTTACACGGAAGCTCTTTAGATGTTAATGGCTGGACAAAAGCGAGCGACATTCCAGAGAAAAATGTGTCCCACTTAATTTCGCTAACAATTAAAAACGTTTGCACAGTTATAACGGTGTGAAAGGGAAATGATATAGCGTCTGGGTATGGGATGGTGGAAACGTAGAAAAAGAAAAGAAAAGAGTAATATATAACAGATTAGTTAACTTTTTTTGTTGTCGTTAAACTGGAAAGTAAAACGTAATCCCTATTACTCAGTTATTATTCAACAATTTTATTACTCATAACCTTTATTTAGACCCATTTTTATTTTCTGTTTATATGATATACTGATCATTATTATATCATGTCTATTTATATACCTAATCTTTGTTTGTTTGTTTGTTTGTTTGTTTGTTTCTTTCTTTCTCTATTTCTGCATTTGTTCAATTGTTTGTTTATTTATTTTGCTCTGTTTTAAATATATTTTAAATTTGTTAATGAATGGATGTGGGTATATTTTATTTCACAGTATTTTATTCCACTTTTTAAAATTTTATTTTGCTGTATCTTTTTATGTTTTTCATTATGTGAAGTTTTATTTTTTATATATATTATTTAACTGAATTTTTATTAATGTCATTTTATTATGTAACATTTTGTTTTAATTTTCTTGTTTTATTTTAAATATGTCTTTTCTGGATTTTATTTTTTATTTATTTTATTTTTATTTTATTCAGTTCTATTCAGCTTTAATACAGTTTACTTCATTTTATTACCTAATATTTGACTCATCTTATCTTCTTTATCTTTTTTTTTTAATGATTTATTACTTTCAGGCATTTATTCTTCTTTTATTTTTTTCCTTTTAAATTCAGCTCTGACCAATGGATGAAGGTTCTGACAGAGTCAAGCCTGCACAAGGAAAAGAAAAAATATCAAAGTAAATAAATGACAGCATCAGTAAATATTTACATATTTATTAAACAACTCCGCGGTGACAGACATACGTAAAAAAAAGTCTACAGTGACTCATCAATAGAGTGAATAATACTGCGATTCATATAAGGAAATGATTTAAAAGTAAACACCCAAACAAAAAAAAAAATAATAAAAGCTTAACTGATACGAATTACTTAACAGTTATTAGGTAAAAATATTATTATATTCTAGGCAGTATGGTTTTAATATATTCAGTATGAAATCGTAATCAAGATAATACTGATATAATATGTTCAAATATATATGATCATACAGTGTCATTATAAAGTTACTGAGAGAGAGAGAGAGAGAGAGAGAGAGAGAGAGAGAGAGAGAGAGAGAGAGAGAGAGAGAGAGAGAGAGAGAGACGTCATATGCAATGAAACACATAATGTGAAATAATTAATGTTATTTGCATAGCCAGAGGAACCCACACGTAATATTATTAATGAAATCAGGAAATTTTATTCTGTAATCGAGTCAAGATAAAACAGCTGGGAACAAACCTGACTGTGATTGGAAATGATTAGTTCCCCTCGAGCTAAAAAAATAACAAGCAAAGGTCTCTGAAATAGTCTTGATGCTTTGAAAATATTGAATCACCAGGCGGACGACTGATAAATAACCTGTTTCACATAGCGAGTTGCAGTCTTCACATCTGTAACAGCTGGTTTGTCAAGTCTGTGCGCACTTCACTTGGCTTCCCTTTGCGTGAATCTCTCTCTCTCTCTCTCTCTCTCTCTCTCTCTCTCTCTCTCTCTCTCTCTCTCTCTCTCTCTCTCTCTTCTGATTTTTGTCTCTACACACTCACACAATAATAATAATAATATAATAACCTATATATAATAACAAAATAATTAATAATAAAATAATAATAATAATAATAATAATAATAATAATAATAATAATGATGATGATGACGATGTTAGTTTAAAAGTTTATCACCTAACTGTTGCCATGGCAACAGATAAAAAAAAAAATGTCACCCAGTCTAATTAAAATATATCGACAGTCTTGTTAGGTAGGTACGTAAGTTTTGTGTACGTCGTGGCATGGAAAGATTTTAATTACAGCTGTATTAAGATGAAATCTACGTGGCTGTTGTTGTAATTTCAGTCAGAATTTCTGTACAGATTAAACCTTTCGATTTTTCTATTGAACGAAATTAATTAAAGGTACTATACGTATGGTTGAAGTACAATATTTAATTTGAAGGATGTTGCAAATATATATGTTTGCAGTACATGTATAGAGTATGATATAATATGACATATATCATTGTATGGTATGGTATGATATAGTATGTCTGTCTGACTGTCTCTCTGTCTGTCTGTCTCTCTCTCTCTCTGTCTCTTCTCTCTCTCTCTCTCTCTCTGATATAATGAACTATGATGAGGATTTCTTTTCAGCTCTGAAAACTAGTATATAAATATAATATTTCGTGGTAGGAAGACATATTCTGAAATTCATTTTCAGTTACATCGTCATTTACTTAACAGATAATATCAGAATCTGTTATAATGTTGTGAAAGCGTTATTCATTTTATAGTCTTTATTTATTTATTTACCTATGCTAAATGTACGCCATCTTGTAGACAATAATGTCATGATTTTTTCCTTTATGTTTGTTTATTCATTTGCTTACAGAAATTTTTGTTTTATGATCTTACTAATCTGCTTAAATGTAGTTCAATTCAGGACGTCACTGTAATTAACGATATATATATGTGTTTGTGTATGTATGTATGTATGTATGTATGTATGTTTGTATGTATGTATGTAGATGTATATATATATATATATATATATATATATATTTATTTACTGCCGTCTTTCATATTAAAAGAGCAACCCATCTTTAACTGTGTTATTTAATATTAACAAAAATAATCAGCAGAAAACACCTGATGATCAAAAAGAAAATTTCAGATAGAAAATTGATTAAATGTCTTGTGATTAGATTGGAAGATTAAGTTAAAAAGACGAGGTGTGTTTTATATTACGTACGCATATAATAACAGAAATATGTAGTAGTTTTGTACGATCTTATCGAAATGTGATCACGGATAAATGTGATACCTGTTGGCGATTCACAAATGCAGTCAGGTATTGAGGGGCACCATCAATAACTTTCTCCGACAGGTGGCGGTGATTAAGTGCTCAGTTAGGGAAGTAAGAATAAGCGGAACATGTTCATAGTCTGTACTATCCTTGGCGTATATCTGCAATCTGCACTGCTAAAAAAACACACACACACACACACACACACACACACACACATACACACACACATACATACACACACACACACACACACGCACACGCGCGCGCGTATTTCTTACACTTCCATAGATTAAAAAGTACGTATCACAACGTTTGATAAATAATTTGTGAGGTCCTGGCTAGAACGTGAAATAGGAAACAGAAAACAGATAGGACTTATCTGCGACCATTAACGACTGGGGCCTGCATTCTCTCTCTCTCTCTCTCTCTCTCTCTCTCTCTCTCTCTCTCTCTCTCTCTCTTTCATACACACATAGATTATGTGCATACTGACAGACATTATGGCAATAAAGACAATATAAATCACAGAAAATATCATTTATCGTGGTTTACAAGACAAGAGTAACTCTGTTATATCAATTGTCATAAATCGATTACTTCCGACAGGCAAAACAAAAAACATCACAGGGCACAAAAAAACCAGTTCACCTGAACTCTAATTCTCTGGCAGACAGTGACAGATAACAGACTGACAGCTACACAGACGAGCGGAAACCTCAATAATAGAAGTATTCAGAATGTTGACACTGTCAGACATGGGACACAGAATACAAATCATAATGCCACAAATATGACAGCTTTCTCGACGCTTAGATTTTTATGACGAAATCGTCACATTTCGACATCCTTTCACTTCTCACAACAAAAGTGACGAAGACAAGGCCAGAGGGATTGAGGGGGGGGGGGTAGGGGAAGTGGGTGAGTGGCTTTGACAGCGGAGGAGGTGTTGGAGGGGTCAGACTGCAGTGTAATTGCAATGTCTATTCCAGCACGTCACCGAGTGAACGAACTGTTGTTTAAATGATGATTGATACACGAGTATTGATATTAATAATAAATGTCACAGTGATTATAGTTTATGGTTGCTGTGAAGAGCTTTGTGAGTGCGAGAGTCTCTGGCCATTTTTGTTTTTTCAAACACCTATAGTTTTCAAATAGCGTTTTGTAGACGTATGTGTGCCATACTGATATATATATATATATATATATATAACATATTACATATAGCATACTGACATGTCAAACACATGTACCACGCTGATATGTCACATATACCACACTAACATACTAGAAATATACTACTGTGATATTTCGGATGTATACCACACTCATATGTTACACACATAAAACACACTGATATGTTACAGACGTATATCTCACTGATATGTTACAGATACATATTATGAAGATATATATCACTGAGACATCTACCACCAAAATACATGCTCACAACTGATTCAGAATCCTCAACCGAAATTGTTTGTTTGGGTTTTATGTCTTTGCTTTTCAAAATCATTTTCATCATTATTTTCATTATTGTTGTTGTTGTTCTTTGTTTATTTATTTGTTATTATTTATTTATTTATTTATTTATTTATTTATTTATTATTTATTTAATAATTTGATTATTTTATTTATTTATTTATTTGTTTTTATTTATTTATTTACTTATTTATATGTTTATTTATTTATTTATTTATATTTATTTATTTACTTATTTATATATTTATTTATTTATTTACTTGTTTATTTATATTTATTTTTTTATTTTTTTATTTTTCTTTATTTTGTAAAGTTCACTGCAGGATTTGGCTTATGCAATGTGTCATCAAGAATTTCGCAGGTCACAGGTAAAACTAAAAAATAGCAGTTACTGCACCACTTTCTTTTTATGTCAGCCATTTCCTTATAACCCTGCTTGACACTTTAAACCTTAATTTATAACTGTTATGTATATGAGACATTAACATACACTTTTTTTTTTTAGCTTTTTTTTAAAGTGCAGTATTCTAAGAATGCTAATTTAATTCTATGCATTTTCAGACTGTCATGGTTATTATATTAAATCATTTCTGCTTTTGAAATAATTCATGTAAAGTTTTATTTTGTTCTGTTAAAATTACAGATATATTGCTTGTACTGGTTAAAGAAAAAAAGAGATAAAATATAAAATGCACATGTAAATAATAAATTAATGTTGTTTTGTTTGTTTCTTATTTTCAGAATTATTATTATTATTATTATTGTTATTATTATTATTATTATTATTATTATTATTGTTGTTGTTGTTGTTGTTGCTGTTGTTATTATTGCTCTTATTATTACTATTACTATTATTACGATTATTATTATTATTATTTGTTCCTGCTACTTCTATTATTACTATTAACTACTTTTATTTATTATTGTTATTAACTACTATTAAGACAGTTACTATTATTATTATTATTATTATTATTATTATTATTATGAAATGTATTAATTTTATAAGAGAAAAGACTTGCTATTTAATGAACTGAAGGTAAATATAAAACTCAAGACAATTGAAGTAAACTCAGTGTACTTAAGAAAGAGCAAAAAAAACATGTATGTGGTAGATAACTCTTCAGTACTCTCATTGCTTGTTTCCTGTTCCAACCCAGCACCCATAACTGGTAAGTGTAAATCAGACAATAGCAAATTAAAATGTGAACTGATTTTAAATAAATATTTCTTCATGTGATGCATATGAGTGTCTGTGCATGTATATATATATATATATATATATATATATATAGAAACAGAGAGAGAGAGAGAGAGAGAGAGAGATCACATACAATACTGAATCTAAAATCAGATCAGATATAACCTCCTATTTAAGCCTTTAAGTACTACTGTATTTTCACTTCACTAATTGGATAAGAACTATTGATCTGTACAAAATTATTAGTCAGTGTTTCCTGTCTTCAGTAAACTGCTTTTAAAATAATAGAGAGAGAATAATCCCACTGAATACTTCCTCTCAATCAGTGAAAATGAAAAAGAATTAATTAATAAACACTATGTGTCGTCATGTTCCAACATTACTGAAAACATCTGAGAAAAATAAATGATAAAAATTTCTGTATTGTTCTGTGAAAGAGTCCAGGTTTGCTAATTCAACAGTCAATGAAATATGACAAACTGAGACAGTGAAGAATTTCTGTATTACTATGTTTTGCCGAAGTTCTAGCTGAAATGGTTAAGTCAGAAGTCTGTCGTCACATAGGAACAAGGATCATTTCTGGGGACTATCTTATAACCAGAGCTCATTACCTCTCATCAGTAACATACTAACATTTTAACTTAACACAGGTTAAACAGTTTTGTTTTTTAAATAGTTCTTCATGCTGGTAATGAAAGAAAATATTAACCATCAGATGACAGTCTAATATAATAACCTAACAACTGTTTTGAACAGATTTCCCATGTTTTTTTTGTTTGTTTTTTTAAGCAGAAGTCAGGTTCCTGAATTTCTGGCTGCTATGGAATTTTTCAATGATGCAAAAGTTTCTACTATGGGACCCTAACAATTTAATTTTACAAATAAATATGAAAAAAGAAGAATAAAGTCAATTTTTAACCTTCATCAGTTTATAATTTTGTGTTTCTTAAGCATGATAATTAAAGTCAAACTTAACGACTGAAGTGATCAAAATAACCTGAAGTCTCAAATCATTCTGTGTTTAGCCTGTTTCAGTGTTCAGTTTTACTAGTGGTATATAACAAAGATATGTTGTTGAACAGCATATAAAAACAATTTGAGAGTTTCAGCAGCAGTTTCTGGGTATTCAGGTTAATCCAAAACCTTTTCAGATTATTTTCTTTATTTTTTAACTTGTAGTTGGTTGAAATGTCCTTAGCTGATACTTTTCTCTCAAAGACAGGTCTTGAATGTTTGGGAATAAAAAAAAACATGGATCTTTATAATAATATTAATATTTTAAGTAACTGAAAAAGTCCAGAATTTGTTTTTTTTAAAATAAAGAAAAAAGAAATAATAATGAAAACATAGAATATAAAGATAGTAAAAATAAAAATATCACTGTTAACCCCAATTTTTTGAAAATCAAGAAATAAGAACAACAGTAAAACATTAATTATTTCCTCCATAACAGAATTATAGGTTTATTTTTCTAATCTACATGAAAACATTACTCCCATTTTTTCACCATCATAATAAACACAGTTTTCAAGATGCTGAAATATTTGGTACAATCCTGAGTTGGAAACCTTACAGACACTGACATTTTTATCAATTTTATATGAATAATGTTTAAAAATAAATAAACCTTCAGAATCTCTACTCTGTGATTAGGAATCATTTTCATCATCTAAACTCACTGTAGACAGTTTGATGTGGAATCATTTTAATTTTTTGTACAAGACAAATTTTTATCCACTATTAATTTATAAAACAAAATAAATGGAAAATTTTTCATTGAGAATATTCAGTAAATGTTATGGTATTATCTAACTCTGAACTATTCCCCAAAGATGGACAACCAGTTGATGTAGTCACAAAAGGTTGTATAATATTTTCACTTGCAATATCTGTGAAACTTATTGTGTCTTCAACATCAAACGTTGTCACTGGTGATGCCGAAGTAGTCATTCTTTCTGCATTACTATCCAACACATTTTTTGAAATAATCTTCAACTTGGGCTCCTCAACTACGATCTCACTGAAGTCTTCTTCTGTTGTATTTTCCTCACCAAAACTGGGAGTTCCACCATGCGAGCACATAACACTGACATACTGTTTAGAAACTCTGACATATTCCTCTGTTGATGGATCTGAAAATGTTAAACTTTCTGAACAAGTTTTGTCAAAACTAACTTCACTTGGTTCAGTATTTTGGTTTCCCTTAGCAACATCTTTTAAGGAGTTTTCGCTGTTGGCATTATCCACGTGAAATAAAGTTTCTCTCACTTTGTTTTCAATCTGTCTGCAAGGATCTTTATGTTCTGAATACTTTTTCTTATTTTCCTTTTTCCAGTTAGGATCCACGTTTTCCTTGTTGGCATCTTCACTGTTGTCATCACCACCATTTTTGTTGTTTTTATTTATGCAGTTAATTCCTGCATCATCACCAACTATGTGTTCACTTTCTCCAAGTTTTAAATTTGTTGAAAATGGTGTTTTGTAATGTTTGAGATTTGATTCTGCCATTGAGGAATTATTTAAGATTATTCTTGATAAATCATTTACATCAGTTTTGGATATCAAGGTGTCTTTCATCCTGGTTTTGGATATCATGGAATCATTCAGACTGGTTTTGGATAGCAAGGAATCATTCAGATTTTTCACAGACTTCAAGGAATGATTCAGGACTGGTTTTGGATATCAAGGAATCAGTTTCTTGATCCAGAGTATTGCTGGCTTTACTTTTATTTAGGCCATCAGCAGTTGTCTCCCCTGACTTGTTCACGGTTTTGCTAGTACAGTCTGACAGTGGTAATCTGGGAGAAGTTATTGTGTCTGTTAGTTTGTTAGTATTGTTAGCAACAATCTCAATAGTTTTTTGAATTTCTTTCTTTCTTCAGTATTTTCAACATCAGGGTTCTTTATATCTGAAAAATATAAAAAATATAAGTCAAGATTAGTTTAAATATTTTTAACTGTTAAGATTTAGGCCTTTTGTTTTGCTGGATAATAATAATAATAATAAAATAATAACAATAACAATAATAATAATAATAATAATAATAATAATAATAATAATAATAAAATAAAAACAACAATAATAGAAGTAATAGAAATAATAATAATATCATTTATATCTTTAAAAAGTAATTTAAAATGTTTTATTGTGTGATTCTGTGTGTGTGATTAACTGAAAATTAATCATAACAATTCATTTTCTTTTTGTTTTCAAACAATTATGGACCTGTTTTCATGACAAAAGGGAAAATTCCAGCCAATAATCAACTTTAAAGTCAATTTATCTAATTGCTATGCTTTTTTATTTAGCAAAAGTTAATACTCTTGGTTTGAAAGCAAAATGAAAAAAAAAAATATATATATATATAAAAATAAATAAATAAATAAACAACTAAAAGAAAAATATTATTTTGATCCATTTTGATTGATTGTTACATTTTAACTGATTTTACATTTTAAACTCTTCAAAACCAAGGTTAAAGGAAAAAATGTCAACTGTAATAGCATTGTACTTATCTGATGAAACTGAATCACACATTGGAGATTATGTTACAGACAAATTTAGACAATAAAACTAAAAAAATGCTATTTCATCTAGGTAAAAGTTGAAGTAGAAATTGTAATTGCCATAGCGATTATTGTAACTATTCAAGTCATATGTAAAAATGTATTCATATTTAAACAGAATGTTGTTCTTAATGACTATTTTAGGGTAGAATGTTGTTCAGCCACTAACCTGGTAACTGCAAAAACTCAGTAGACTGCTTTGTTTTGTAAATGTCTTCAGCTGTGGAGGTGGCTGGGAATTCTGGGTAAGTTTCCATAGCGATGAACCAGAATGACTGACATGTGGAATGTGGCTTCTCTTGGTAAACTTTTCATCAGTTCTCACCTTAAAATATAAATACAAAACATAAAGACCTTAAATAAATAATAACTAAAACAAATATATAAAAATTAAAATAAAATGATTGATAACTTTACCTTTAATATTCTGAACTATTGAAGATGGTAAAAATTTCAATAAAAAAAAAAAAAAAATTAATTATGGTATATATATATAGATAGATAGATAGATAGATAGATATATATATATATAAATATAGATCATACCCAGGCATTTTAAATTCTCTGGACCATTAAAACAGTGATATAATGTACTAGAGATTCTGTTGTAACAAAAATACTGAGACCACTAAAAAAAAAAATAAATAAGCGAAATTCAAATTCTGATTACTTTAGCAGTGACACTAAAGATTGCTCATAGGCAGATATTAGCTGATGAATTTAAAACACAAGGATTTCTGTTCCACAGCATTATTACATACTCCTCAAAAAGGTGATACCTAATATCTATCCATGCAAAATATTTTAATGTTTGTCAAATATATATTGATTAATTTGTTGTAGAAAAATTATCAAAAATACATTAATTTTAAAGTTTTGACGAATTAAACAAACCTTCTTTCTGTTTCGTGTAGACAGCCATTCATCACATTTTTCTTGTACGTGCACATTTTGAATTTTACGTTTCATAATAAATCACCAACAAACAACTGAAAATATACATTAAAAATACATAGTAAAACATTTTTAGAATACATTTGTTTGTTTCAAATAATTTATATTTTTAATATTAGTAATGATAATATAATAATTGTGACTCCTGTAAGTAGTTTCAGTATCATCTTGATCAAAAATTATTAGCAGTAATATTAAATGAAAATTAATATTAAGCTAATACAATTTTACAGAATTTACTTGGAGCAATGAACATGTTATAGTGACAAATAATAAAATATTAAAATAACAAGATTGTAATATATTTGATTTTACAAATTAAATTCTAGTAATTAATAATAATAATAATAAATTTAATTACTGTATAATCTTTTTTATTTAGTTTATTCAAATTATTGCTACTATTTTTATTATTTTCAATTTTCCGTGGATCGAAATTTCTGCACGACTGTGATCAAGTTGATGAAGTAGCCTTTTTGTAGGTTAGTTTAAGATGTCTGATACTGTTACTGTTAGTGTGTAACTGTGTTAATCCTAATATCTTTCATTTCTTTGTTAGTGATAAGCGATATCTTCTGACTCTGAGTATTAGACATAATCATAATCATTAACTGCTTAAAAAGAATCGAGTATATATTAAATGAGAGAGAGAGAGAGAGAGAGAGAGAGAGAGAGAGAGAGAGAGAGAGAGAGAGAGAGAGTAAATCACCTCTGATTCTATGTCTAAAATAGCAATTGAATTTTGCCGCTAACCGGAAGTTTACATTTTTCGCGACATTCTTCTTTAGTAGCTTTTCCTCCAAATATTATTGCCGCACCAATTTTGAACTAATACTCTTGCTTTTTAACTCCATGTAATAAATGAATACGGATTGTTATATATCACCTGCACATTTGTATTTATTTTCTTCTCTGGGCCGAGATAACATAAATATACATGACTGCCTCGAGAAGAGATCGAGATTTCATCGCAAGCTTTTATCACTGTACAACCCTAGCATCGTTTAATAAGTCTTAAGAATGTTTACTATTCTTGTAACTGACTGATATTGTATTACGTTATATCAACTGTTATTCCTGATTTAGTGTTAATATTAATAACAGGTGTTGTCGTTGTAGTAATGGTAGTAGTCATTACCGTAACTAGAAGTAGCTGTAGTATAATAGTATATGTGGAATAATAGTATATCTAGCAATATTAATAGAATCAATAGCATTATTATTATTATTATTATTATTATTATTAGTAGTAGTAGTAGTAGTAGTAGTAGTAGTAGTAGTAGTAGTAGTAAGTGGTAGTAGTAGTAGTAGTAATGGTAGTAGCAGCAGCAGCAATAATAATAATAGTTGTAGAG